>JAIWND010000032.1:0-295470 GCA_025330725.1 Chlamydoabsidia padenii | reverse complement strand
TAATCTACACTGTATTACACCTTCTGTCAATTAAAAGTCCGATTCATGCATCTTCGTTTCGTTTGTTCAAAAGTACGGTAGAGGATACCCTTCCTTTTTATAGTAAAGCAAGACTGGTAAAAAAAGACATTTTATTCATTTAATAATTTGTTAATGAGGTCTAATACTAGGGGATCTATTTCTAAATGTTGTTGATAATTGCCCATTTCAGAGAGGGTTTGTCGGATAAGGGCGAGTAGGTCCGTAGTGTAGATGGGGTCCTTATGTAGTAGCTACAAGAGAAAGGGAGAGGAGTCAATCAATATTATACTGACTTTTTTTTTTCTCTTTTCCATGACTTACCTCTGTTTTTCGATTCTTTTCTGGTGATATTTCCAATTGATTAATATCGTCTTCCATATCTGCTTCACTATACAAGACACTACATGGTCATACACGCCAGTTAATCAATCATCGTTCTATTCCTTCCCCCTCCTCTTACCTTTCACCGTCGGACTGTTTCACTTCGGTACCGACATCACTCCAGATAGACATTACACCAGGTAGTCGTTGCAGGATGGAAGGATTGTTTGTTTTAAGTAGGTTTGTGAAAGCAAGGCAGGTCAATTTTCTTTGTCGTGGGTGACCAATGTTATCAAACTAGAGAAAAAGGTAAAGTGAGCAAAAGATATGTAGATGACACCCTCCACACCCTGTGATTTTTACCTTGTCGATCCACCTGTCCATGATTTCACCTATAAAGTCGGGACTACCGGATTTGTATTGTTGACCAGCAGATTGAATAAAATGGATAGTTGTATTGGCGTCCTGAATAGCAAGACGAGCAAACAGACACATGTAAGACATGGATGCATAGGCATAGAGCTAAATGATAAAACAACAAAAGAAAAAAAGTGAGCCTTGGGAGTGATATAGTTGGTGTATTGGGAGACTTACCTGCCCCTGTAAAAAGACATCAAGAATGTTGTTCAATAATCCTGATTGAAGCAGTGCATCACCGTAGGTAGTTAAAGTAGCAGATTGGAATACCATGTCAATGGTATGTGATATATTTGACGCAACTTCAGCCTTCGAGTTGGAGATGTAGGATCCTAATTGGGTGAATAAAGGCAAAGCGCATTTCTTGAGGTACATACATCACAAGTTAGTCAGTCGTTTCGTAGTAAGTATATTGTTTTTTTATATAAATTTATCTTACCTGGATTGATGTTTGAGAATCAAGTAGAATGTAGCTTTCTATGATCCAAAGCACTTTCTTCACATTTTCAGTATCGTAATCCAAAAGATTCACAGCTACAGGCAAGAGATCCATCAGTTCGGGAGTGGAGACAGTTGCACCTTGGAGTAGAGTCCACCAGAGATCCAAAGCATCCTCTAATAAGTAAACATGTGCCTCCTATAATGCCAAAAGATGAATACAGATCAGTATCATCATCAAAATCATAATACAATTGGTACTTGCATTGTTCCGATTGACACAGTATGCCACCATAGGAAGTAGCAGGTGATGAAGATGACTTGATTGTTCAACGATAATCTAAAAGAAATAAGTGTGATTAGCAGGTCATAAGTGGTACCCATACACGGTTTTTTTTTCCCTTACCGCCGCCACTTTGGTGAATGTCACCACCAAAGCTGATTGGAAGAGAGGCTCTTTTTGAGCACGGACCCAAAGAGGAGTGAGAAGATCGACAATTTTCGGCGTATAAAGAGATACCTATAAATACAAAAGATGAGTCATGAGTATTCGCCTCGTCTTTCCTTTGTTTTAGACTTACATGAGCACCGGCACGATCCATAATTGTATTGAGGTCAGCAATGAGTTTCATTACTGTATCTGATTCTTCTACTTGATCAATCAAATTCATCATTAGTTCCATTGCCGATCCAAGGTATGGTAAGAGAATAGCAATGTCAAAGTCCCAATCGTCGATGGCCATTTTCAAACTATGTGCTGCAGATAATCGAACCACCAAGTCTTCTTCCTCGACCATTAGTTGTAAGAGTATTTCATAGATAGTGGTGCGGCAGTCGGCACTGACACTTTCTGTGACCCAGCGCCCCAAGAGCCAAGCAATTCGGCGACGGAGAATTTTGTAACTGTATTGAAAGAAAGAAGGAAAGAAAGAAAGAAAGTCTCTTGGTTAGTTGTTTCATCCATTGTTCATTCTTCAGTATGCTTCCACCTACCTTGCGTCCTTGTTAGATATTTCTGTCACCAGCTGAGTTGACACAAAGGTTTCAAAATCCAATCGACCGTATAAAGAGTGGACACCATGACCGACAGCATCGTAGATTGCATCCCTGAATAAAAGGCCCTGGAAATCTTGAATGTTCGATTGTTTTAGCAAGTTTAGCAAGATGGGTGATAGTTGATCCCTATTCTGCGCTAGCAAATCAATAAAAGTGTTTTCCGCACATGGCTAAAAAGACAAAATAAAATACCGTTAGTCTTTTTTCTTGGGGAGGCGTTTCCTTTCTTCAACTTACTCGAAGTTCGAATTCCCAGTTTTCAGCATCCACCGAGTTGGCCCAAGTTTCTGGATCTTCTTCCCATTGTTCCAAATCAGTAGGTGTCAAAAGCATATATTTGGTAATCAAGATTTCAGCGCATGAGTTTACAAAAGCATCAGTCACAAAGCCTTGTTTAATGATCCGCCGAGCTTCAGTTTCGTAAGCATTTTCTTCATTGGTGATTGCCAGATTGTTGGATACTACAAATTAAACTGATTCATTAGCGTCTCATCATTCCTTTTCTCCTTTTTCTTTTTCCTTTTATTACCTGAGTTGTCTCCTTCTTGGGTCGCAGTTTTGATGGTTCCTTTGACAAGTTGCATACCTTGAAGTAAGAACTGTGGATACATTATCGATTGGTTGGTTTTTGCTAAGTACAAAAAGAGAATGGTTTTTAGTACTTTATACCTTTTATTTGAATTGATTACCTTCGCCAAATTGACTTGCCACCTGATCACCTTGTTCCACGACATTCTTCCAGTAGTAAGAGATGATGTCGATCCATTTCGGGCAAAGAGCGGCAGAGACAGGATGAGTTTTTTGAAGACCCAAATAGATCTGGCCATATTCTTCAATCACTGTTTCTAAAGCTTCAGTCAGAGGTGATGATGTATCCTGTTCACTATTGTTGTTGTTGGTCGATCCTGCCAATAATCCTGGATAAGAATCAGATCAATAGTGAGTAAAGCATCATTAGACCCATGAATCATGTATTGTAATTATAAACTTACGTGAGCGTGATTCCATATAAGTTTGTAAATGCTGATAACTGAGATCAAGGAAGGTCTTACAAAAAAAAAAAAAAAGAGTTTAGTCCGGGTTAGTTTCGCATAATATCAAATTCACCCACGCTCTTCTTACCTTGGTTTCATCGAATTTGTGTACATCCCGAATACCACTGACCATCAGTACCCGAAGACATCGAATACAGATAGCCAAAACATTCAATCCAGTCAAAGTGTAATGTTGATGATCCAAAGAGGAGGCCGAGAGTACTTGCATCAGTTGAGATATCGTTCGTTCGACGTAAGCCACATATACATGAGCGATCACTTCAAAGGTCTGTGGAGCAAGTGCAGCAAATTGTCGACGGCCCGAGGCTAAAACACGTGTTGATAATTCATGTAAGACTTCATACATGGTTTCCAAACATCGATGGTGGATGATAATCGCATTTGAGTCGTTTCCTGGTGTTTTAATGCCTTCAATCAAAGTTGTCAAGAGTTCTGGCCTAAATTCAAACAATGTGTTAGAGTGGAGAAGGGGAGGAGGAGGAGGAGGTTTAATTGTTTTTTGACTATTTACCATTGTGCAGGGAAATCCAATCGGGCAATACGTGCAATGATGACCGTGTTTTGGGCAGCGAGCTACACATTGCCATATAATTAGACTAGTGATTAGTATCGTTTTGGGTTGGAGGGAGGAGGAGTTTTTACCTGCTTGCTTGGTTCAGCCATGAATTGAAGTAAACGGGCACGTATCATGGTCTTTTCTTCAGGGTTCAAAGGACTAGTATGAAATAAAAAATAAAAGTAAATGTTAGATCAGTGAGTGAGAAATTGTCATGTCTATTGTGTACTGGGAACTAACTTTTTAGCAGTTCGTCTCCAAAACCGATCAATACCATTCTTGAGATAGATGCCACTAAGGAATCGGACATTGTGATCCAAAGAGACATCATAGAATATATCCTACCCAAACAAGACAGACAATAAGAAGTAAGTACCAAAAGTGGTTTTTGATCTGTTCATTTTAACTTACCTGCAAAGTAGCAAAGAAGCTTCGTTCCGTTTCCCATTGTTTCAAAAGTTCTTCGGCTTGTTTTATTCGGACAGGATCTTGAGAAGAAGCCTCCACAAGCACCGCCAAAAGTTGTGATCTGGCGTCGGACATGGTAGTAGTAGGGGAGTGGATTAAAAAGAAAGTAAAAGAAGAAAGAGATGCTTGTGTTTGAAAATCCGAGATGTTTTTTATTTTCTCGAGATTTTCAGATCCCGACCGTCATCACAGAGTTGGCTCATAAAGGTCCTTCATGATAGAGGGAGCTCTAGTGATACCATCAAGATACAAATGACTCAAAAGTACGTATATATAACAATAATCATTAACATGGTAAAATGTATGTTTATATTTACAACTACAAATGGGGCGCCAGCTTCACTATGACATACTAATATACTAATACTTTTTTTTTTTTTTTTTTTTTTTTTTTTTTTTTTTTTTTTTACATTATACATGATTGATATCTCTAACATAGATAATGGTTGACTTTACTCCATCTTTTGTGATACTGTCATCATCAACGGAAGATATGCTTGTTGGGCTGGTGGCATCAATTGATGTGATTGTAGTTCCGGAACTTTGATAATCTTTAAACACATCCTTATATAGTTCCAATTGTCCTTCTTTTCGAATTTCATTGTTATAAGAGTTTGAGAGACCATCATAGCGTACCATCTTGATATACTGTTGAGAAGGGAAAAATAAAAACTGTCAGATCGGTCATTTGAAACGCCGCTTTCAGGGGTAATTTTATCTTACCCATAAACCGATGCATATAAAACCAAAAACAATAGAAGAGATATAAGGTACTATTAAACAATTGAATGTTAGTACTACTGTTTTCTAAAAGTGGATAAGTCTTACCCCAATATGGATATGCAGCAGGAGCGTTGGTGGGAGGAATGTACACAAAGACCAAGGTGAATACGCAGATCATCAGATAAAAGATCACCAAAGGGATTGGAGCACGAATAGGACGTTTTGTATTGGGTTCCCTTCTACGTAAAAGTAACAGACCAATACCACAAAGCGCAGCTATATTGAGAAAAAAGTAAGTACATTGGGGAGAGATATGTGTATTTTCTTTTTTTTCGCCTACCAAAGAAATAGTCGCCGTAACTGCTAAAGGACATGATGAATTGGAAAGCTGTACCTGGGGGAGGTGCCAATAGAAAGATGAGTGTGATGATATACAACAAACCAAGGGCAGCGATCGGAGTGTGTAGTTTAGGATGTACTCGGCTGAAAACTCGGTCGAATGGTAAATGACCTTGGCGAGCAAACTCCAAAATGACACGGGAGCTAGAGTAGGTAACCACCTTTTAAGAGAGGAGGAAAAAAGTGAGTATTTCAGATCCCGACCAGGGTGGTGCATGATATAAAAACTTACTCCGACAAATCCAAAGGAAGACAATCCAACAAACACAGGTAATACCCTGGTTCCAAAAATACCACCAAATGCTCGACTGAACCTAAGAAGGAAAGAAAAAAAGTTCAGCACCCTCATTGATACAATGAGATGTACAACTTACAAGTTAGCTGCCACTGTCAAATCAGAGGAACGTATTTCATCGAGTGACAAGACCGAGAGGTAAGCTACAAAAACATGTCAAAGTTAAAACACCGCCAATGGAGGAGAGGGGGCAGAATCTTACCAACATTAGCCAAAAGATATAAAACGGTAGTCAGACCGACAGCGGAGACACCACAACGAGGCAAGTTCTTGATAGGATCTTTCAATTCATCGGTGACCTTTTGAAGATTATAGTAACCTCCATAGGCAAAGATAACATAGTAGATAGCATTGGCATAACTTCCTGCATTATCAAGCGTGCCGTCAAAGGAAAAGTTCTTTTGAAAGTCAGGTTTTGCAGGTAATCGGCCAGCCATACCAGCGAATCCAACACAGATCAAAAGAACCAGTAGTGTGATTTTCAACACTGTGAAAAAGTTATTAAAACGAATGGCCACCTAAAGGGAAGGAAAAAAAAAAGTTGGCGGCGGGATTTAAAAATGCATGAATATCAGTTTTTTTTTTACCTTTGCAGAAAAGATGTTGACGAGGATCCAAAATGTAATACAAAACACTAAACCACAATCAGGTCAGACTATGGCTGTTTACTTTTTTCTCCCCTTCCTACCTCCAAACCCACGAGCTTGCCAGTCATTTTTATATTTCCCAGCATTGATGGAGTAGACAATGTTGTTCCCAAATACCAATGAAGCTTGTGCTAGTCCTCCTCCTCTTGAAAAGACACCGATCATGATCATGAAGACAAACGCAATCAATTGGCGTGGACGTGGATAAGCATAAGCTAGATATTCCTTTTCAGCTATCACATGTTGAAATAAAAAAAAGGTGTGAGACTTGATGTTTAGTGATAAGAGTGAAAAGGTCATTTACCTGCACTATAAAATTGGATGTTTCCAAAAATAGAATCGAGATTTGAATATTATGCATGATCAGGATGACTGACCAACTTACCTTCGAGGAAGCTATGATCGATAGAAAGATCCTTTTAGAATACATAATATTTTTGTTATCATTGTCATACTTACCATTGTTCCCAATTCCATGAATACTGCCAAACCAGAAACTGCTGTAAAGGCCCCAATGACTAGGTGAAAAGAAGGTGACATCATGTTAACAAGTCTTTTGAGATGGGCGAGTGGCACTTACCCCAGAGAATTAACATCATTCCTCCAGACCCTGTGTTCTGTAAGATGAGTGCAGGATTTGAGAAAATCCCAGTACCAATGATTTGTCCAACTAGTGAAAATGCAAAGATATGAGGGTTTCGAATCAGAAAGATAAGCGGACTTACTATTGATCATCGTGCCACTGAAATAACCTAAATGTCTATTTAATTTTTGATCTATAGTAAAAGAGGGTATTGAGAGACAGTTTTTGCAGAAAAAAAAAAAAAAAAGTACCTCCTACGGCTAATGGAGCTAATTTGCTAATTTGCTCAGGTGTTTTTGCATGATTATTTTCAATGTCCGCCATGGTTTGGAAAGAAAAACAGAAAAAAGTGAAACGATGGTAAAAAGCAGTATTTATATCCTTTCTCTCAACTATAACGGACTGCATATTGGTGATGTGGAGGAGGATGTTGTACCTTTTATCGACTTTATGGTATCATCTTCCTTTCTTTTGGTAACACATCATGAAAAGGGCACCGCCTTTATTTGTAAAGTGAATTGAAGTTTTTAGTTTGGAGCTTTCTCACATAATCTGTATAAGTAAATGATGAAATCTCTTCTTTCGTTTTCACCATTATCAGCTACACAAACAAAACCTTTTTTTTTTCTTTGCTGAAATGCTGACCTTGCTATTCATGCATTAATGAATATCCATTCTTCATGCAAGATATTCAAAGATATTCAAACGCCGACTGTCTCAATTTAGACATCGTGAACCTCTAAACAGTACGAGAAACACCTGATTGATCAACTAAAATTGAAATGCCGATTAAATTATTAGAGTGTATTACCGTCATGGATCATAACAGAGGGATCAATGTGAACTTTAAAAAATGATCTCATTTCTGAACAATGTAGGGTCATTCTGTTTTTTATCATACCGCCATTATATAAAGGAGAAACCATTTTCCGAGGAAGACAAACTGCACGCCATACTGATTCTAGATTATACAATTTTTGAAATAAAAATCAAATGGTATCATCTCGGTTAGAATGATGGTGATGAGAAAATGATCTGTCAGCATGAATGTTTGCATAAAATCCAGTCTATCCAGCTTGTCTCTTCTTTTCTGCTTTTCAACTATTACTTATTATGCCTTTGGACATTAGTAGCAATCAATCTCTATGGAAACCTGACCATATTGTCGAAACCAAGGTATACCGAGCGCCTGCAGATCATCCCCTGAAGCATCCTATCAGAAAAGTGGCTATTATTGGCGCTGGACCAGCTGGGGTAAGTGCAAAAAATAGGTAAAAGAAAATAAAAAAGAGATTACTGATTTATGATTAGTAGCTACCAACTGCCAAGGTATTGAGAGATGAAGGTCTCGAGGTAGTGATATATGAGCGAAGTCCTGCATCGGGAGGTACTTGGATTTATAACCCCGCTCCACCCCTGGACCCTGTGTTTCCTTCCACCATACCTAGTCAACTGGTTCAACCTAGTCTACCACCCGACAATCAACCTTTACCTTTTGAGAAGATGGAAGAATATGATGAAAAAGAGCATTTAAGACATGCTCCTCCCACACCCTGTTATCGATCCCTTCGAAATAACGTGGCCACCCCTCTTTTAAAATACAAGGATTTGGATTGGCCCGCTGATACGGTAAATTAAAATACCGATTGGGGTGCGACCATTTATTTTTAAACTTTCTCAACTTTTTTTTTCTTTTTCTTTTTCTTTTCCTTTTTCTTTTTAGCCATGGTTTACAACACACGACAAGATATTGGATTATCTTCAAGATTATTCAAGAACATTTGGGCTGGATGATATTACTGAATTCGATACCTCTTTGGAAAAACTGACTGAACTGCCTGATCAAGCGGGATGGAAAGTCCTCACCAAGAAGACCGTGTTGACCACTACTCAAGATGATAACGGTGAAGAACGCAAACTGCTCACAACTTCTTGGAAAGAAGTGGTAAGTTTAAGAATTAGGGAAAACAATTCAAGTCTCACTCAATCCTTCTTCTTTTTCTTTTTTTTTCTCAATAGGAATTCGATGCAGTTGTACTATCCACCGGTCATTACCACGCTCCTTATGTCCCAGATATCCCTGGTCTAGTAGAATGGAAACAACGATACCCACACACCATTATACATTCTAAACAATACCGAATCCCTGACGGATACGATGGAAAGGTAAAGTATTTACCTGTATGATAACTGATTCTCACCGTGTCTTCCCCCTCCCATTATTTTACCCTAGACTGTCTTACTCATTGGTGACGGCACTTCAGCACTGGATATCTCACGGGATATCGGCGACCGATGCAACATTATATATCAATCAGTACGTGAATCGAATCATGGCTTTGACGAAAAGTATCGGGCTTTTCGTGAAGAAGTCAAGACCTGGCTCCCATCCAACGTCCAACGTGTCTCTTCCATTAACACCATTCACTTCCAACAAGACCAACAAGATCCCAGCACATCGATAATTGAACTACAAGACGGGACAAGATTAACAGGGGTGGATGCGATTGTGATATGTACCGGCTACTTGTTTAACTATCACTTTCTTCAAGACCTCCATGATGATGATGCCAACAAGTCTATACCTACCGACCGTGTATTGGTGAATCGACAGGGATCACAACTACTCAACCTACACAAGGACATATTTTATATCCCCAACCCGACACTCAGCTTTGTGGGCGTGCCATTCCATATCGCCACCTTCTCCTTTTTTGAATTCCAGGCTTATGCGGTAGCCAGGGTGTACAGCCACACTGCGTTTTTACCTTTGCCCGATGTGATGCGTCTTGAATGGGCCGATCGGTTGAAACGGAAAGGAGCCGGACGGGAATTCCATGCTTTGGGTGCTGAATTGGAACAAGAATATATCAACGACATTGTCTCTTGGGTCAACTCGGATGGTGCTCGTTTTGGAAAAACTCGGTTGGAAGGTCATTCTCAAGTCTGGTTTGATGTCAAGGACAAGGCGTTTGCTGCTTTACGATCGGAATTTAAGCAACGACTACAATTCACGCCCAGTCATTCTGATGATACTGATACAACGTCAACTACGGAACCAGCAATTATATCATAATGGTGCGTAATTAGTTATAGCTGGTCTTTTTATTCCATAGTATACTTTATAGTTAATCCAGGTTGTAATATGTTAAAATGACAATGGTAATAAAGATATGTTTTGCATGACAATCAATACATGATGATGTTATATAAATAGTAGGGTAGAAAGTGGTCATGTTGGTGCAATTAGTCGGTGAATGAAACGTTCAGTTAGCGATAATACGAATATGAGGGGTTCATGCAACTTACCATTACTACATTACATCTCCTTCTCGCGGAAGGTAGTGACCCATATTCTCTTTTCAAGAATTATCGCCACCGAATAAGTACCTGAATAAGATTTATGCTGTTGTTGCTGTTGATGGTATAAAGGCGGGGTATCGATATTGATCGGTAATTTGTAAACTTCTTTCTTCAAACTGTCTATTGCTGCATTTTAATCCCGCCCCCGCAAAGCAAACCCATTTTTTCTTCCAATGCAATCAGAGTTGATACAGACCACGATTCCTGAATTCAGTTTGGTGCTATCCTGCCGCCCTGGGTGAGCAACCCGAGAGTTACAGAGACAACATAGTTTCGATGTAAGGTATTCATTAGTTTCATGGACTGTTGCCTTTTCCTTGAGAGATTGGTGTAACTTGGTTGTGCTTCGGCGCTGGTATCATTTTATTCTTGAACCATGACCTTGACCAGCATCCACATAAAACACACCTGGTTTGACTTGATGGGGGTTGAACTTGGGATCCACTGGGTTTCGTATTAATGCTTTATGCCGCAGATGCATATGCCTTGTCGCTGAATCTTTCCATACCATAATTTTGCTTCTTGATCCATGGAGATTGGTGGCAGAATGTGTGTAGAAGATGTCGGTAAACATGGTGCTGACTGTCTTAGTTTATATGCACTTGTACAATCTCCGACAGATACTCTTCAATGACATTAATACTGGTTTGTTCCTTTTTTTTTCTTCATGACATGGCGGCAATAGTCAGTCGTAAACTTTCATAAGCTTTTGTACTTGCTTTGCATCATAGTTTTCTATTTCTTCTTCCAGGGGTACGTACAAAACAATGAAATTTGATTCATGCAAGTTAAAGCGGTGTTTTAATTTCAGCTCCTGATTCTGCATGACTTTCCCAATCCAGCAGACTAAGTGTCGTTGCCAGGGGTTGCCTAGGAGGGGAGCAATTAACGTTTGAAAAAAAAAAAACCAAAGTCTTTTCCTCATGATATGATTTCCATGACCCACCCAACAACCCCTGAATATACAGATTCAAACCCAGATATATACAAATTCACCTCTACCCACACGACCCACCTTATTATATTCACTCCCACACCTAGCCCTAATTCTATGCCAAGGTTGTCGTTGATGCTGCAGTTGATTGAGCAGGTTAAGAGCTGTTTTGCGTAAAGACATTGTGTGATGAGAGAGAGATAAAGAGGAAGAAAGAAGAAAGCAATTAAAAAAAACAATGGATTAAGAAGGATGGAGTACAAGATATAAAAGGACGGAAGAGATCCAGTCGAAGCAGACCCTTCTGGTGGGCTTTCAATATCATAGGCAGTCTACGAGCCTTTCCTTTCCCCAGAAATCACGTAATTTGAACCCCGGCCAGGCTTGAAAATGAGTACCGTTGACACAATCTCATTCTACATCCTTTTTTTTTTTTTTTTTTTTTTTTTTACAGAAGCCAGGTTAAAACGATCTTGAGGTTACACTGCTCCATACAAGCAACTTGGTACAATGGCCATTATGTAAAGTTTGTTGGAAATAGGTTACGGAATGCACATGGTCGCTTTTGTCCTGAGCATCACTTGTCCATTAAGGCAGTAGAGCTCTCTTAAGATTCAAGGTGAGGAGGGTAAGCGGGGTTTGCAAAAAGTTTGTTCTTTCAAAGCCTGTCGGTAATTCAATTTACGTGATTTTAAGGGGAAGGGAAAGATTTGTAGGCAGCCTATGATATTGAAAGCACGCCATCAGAGATTCAGAATAAATTTAATTTTTCGTCGATTAGAGTAAGCTTTGCCCGAGTGGCTTCCTATAGGCGTCATTTAATTAATGCGAACTGTGATGGCCAATATTCTGTATAAGATTGTTATAATTTGACAATGCATGGGTTTTGACCATCTGATTTTTTCTTTTTCACACCATATAAAAGAGCTTTTTAAATTCTTTTCAACTTTCCTTGGGGATGTCCACCCCTTTAACAAACAACAACAACTTGTCAGTCATTTCTTGGATGAGAATATGGCTGGCATCTCTCCTTTGAGAAGGATGGGTACGGGGCTTCGGCCAACGGTAAGTGAGAAATAAAAGGAAACCACATACTTCCCACATAATATTAACTGATATTTCATCCTCCGCTTATTCGACGAAAAATTCAAGTTACCCAGAGGTTCAAATGTGTATCGTTTTCTCCTTCTTCTTCCCTTTAGATATATTTATTATCTTCCTTTTCATTTAATCAAATAAAAAAGTGGTGTTTTATCATGCAATAGATGGCAGTATACTTAGGGTAAATAAACGATTTTTATTGGACCGGCAGAATTTACCTCCGGAGGGGGTGGTGTAAATAACAATTCCCAATTCAAATCTCTCGATTTGCATGGTGGCGGGATTTAAACATTTTAGAAAGGGGGCAAAATCCAATGGATTCTGTCAAAGATCGATGCAACAGCTCGACAATGTAATCGGGTACAGCACTGATAGCCAAATGAGCTGGTGCCAAGAGTGGTTATATATATATATATATATTTTTAAAAAAAAGAAGATTAGGATCAGAGCAGAGCGACAATGCGCCCCGAGTTTTTATTGATATGTAATTGTAAGATATATATAAATGTAATAGCTAAACTATAAAGAATACAGTAATTCGGTTATTTATTGAGCACTACGAGCCGTTTCATCTTGATAATCCCAATGTAACTGGCCAACATCATGATTGCCGTGGTAAGTCCATCCTTCTTCAGTAACATGATATACTACAGATCATAAAAAAAGAGAAAGATGGTCAGTAAACACTTTCTTTCCCAATATCCAATCACTTACAGTTGACAGATCCACCTGACATGGCATCCCGATGAGTAGCATGGTAAATCGATCGTCGTCCCAATTCCAAAGCGTCCTTGACAGATAAATCATGATCATAACCAGTATCTAGTACACCGTAAGCAAAAGTGGATCCAGACCCAACAGAAAAGATATCCCCTTTGAGACGAGTACCATCTGAATCCACATAAAACAAGTTGGGTCCTGATTTATCCCAGCCTGTCACCATCGTACCCATCGAGAGTCCCATACCTTTGTATGCATACACCATATTAGCCAATAGTTTAGACGCTGCCGCCACTGAGATACGTTCCTTGTTTCTTAATTCATATAAACGACATCGACGACCCAATTCTCGTTCCCAGTATTGACAATCCGCCGCACCACCTGCCAATGTACCCAATAGATAAGGATTGATTTCAATCACTTTTTTGACCGTTTGTGAAGCTAGACAAATGAATAAAGTGAGAGAGAGAGAGATTAGTAAAAAGAGAAAAGGAACAAGATGGTTGGTGGATTAATTAAGCCATTACCAATATAGTTGCCCATCGTTGCTCGAGAATCGACTGCGACTACAACACCGCCTTGGAATTGGAAGGCCAGGGTGGTGGTGCCGTGTTGGATCTTGATCTTGTATTCCGTAGAGTTTTCATCCGTTACATTTCTCAAAAAGTCGACAGGCTAGTAAATAAAAATAAAAAGAAGGATGAGCAAGTCAAGACTATTGTCAATTATCAAGTAGGACTTACGTTGTGGACAGAAGGCACATCAAAGGTAGGGAATGCAAGAGCTTGAGCAGAATCCCATCGTCCACAGACTTTGGCAACATCCACTTCGTGAGGCAAGTGTAAAGGAGATGAAGAGTATTTTTGTACAAATCTGTGCATTGAAGAGAGAGAGAGACAGAGAAAAGAAAGACCACGCGTTCAAACAATCGGCGGCCCTTTTATAAAAAAAAAATTGACGTAACGTCAATCTGAGCGGCGTTTTAAAAATAATATCATGTCCAAGTGAGAGAGTTTATTGCTATATGATTAAAAGAGGACAAAGTGCATAAATATAAGAATTAACAATCTATAACTGGTAGCAATAAATACATTTAATGCAGCCAAGTCGAATCTTTTGGGTGAGTATCCTGTGCATGGTTGTCGCGTTCTTCCAGCTTGTCGAATGTTTCGCCACAAATAAGGCATTGATGATTCCCCAGTTTCAATGCCCTACTACGTGTCGTTCTGACTTGATGCAGTTCCTGGGTCGGCTCCGTAAACGCATGTTGTTTTTTGCGTGGTTTTTGTTTCATATCCTTTGGTTGTCTTATTCTTTTCTGGCCCACCGTTCGACCACTAGACTTGGGCCAGATTACAGATAACGGTTTTTCGATTGATGTTGGTTTTAGTTCATCTTGTTCTTGCCTTTGTGATGATCCCCAATCTGATCTGCCCTGTTCCCAACTGCCTTTTGATTGTCGTAGGTTCTTCTTCTTGTTGACTGTTGCTGATTTTGTTCGTGATAATGGTGTTGCTACTTTGTCACCTGATACCACTGTTGTTGTTGCTATGGTTGCTGCTGCTGTGTAAGAGGTATTTTGTGCATCTTTTGGATTGTCATAAGAGGCAGATGGACTGGGGGTGGATGTTTCGTCTTTGATGGGTACGTCGCAAGTGGGAGTTTCGTCTTTGATGGGTGTGTCGCAAGTGGGTGTTTCGTCATGATGTTGATCCTTCAGTAAACATTCGGTCCGACGTAGTGGTGATTTCGTTATAGCTTGTTCCACTTCAGCTTCTTCATCCAAAGGTGTAAAATAATCAACTAGCTGCTTTATGAAACCAAACATGAGTGAATAAGAATGGGTGGTGGATTAAATTAATTAAAGAGATATGTAAAGAAGAAAAAGAGAGAAAAGGAAAGAAAACGGAAAATATATTGTGGCGGGATTTAAAAAATATTAAAAGGGGTAATTTTATTATACATGATATCTATTTGATTGGCGCTTGAACGTTAAGGGTCAATCCATGCCGCTTGGCCCACTCTTCACATGCTCGACTTTGTCGATTACATAAAGTCAGCAAGACTTTGCGTTTCACCATACTGGCCACCGTTTCCCAATCATGGATCCTATGGCACTCCTTCATTTCGAACACTGACAGTCGGGGACAATGCTGGGCAAAGGCACGGACGGCATGATCCGACACCTTGTGGCAATTATTGATCGACACCCGCTCAATTTCTCGTAATCTCGCCAGTAATATCAAACTGACATCGGTAATATCACAGCCAGCCAGCCCCAGTACCGACACCTGAGTGTGCCTGGCAATCAATTCAATAGACCCATCCGTGATATGTTCTCGGTCTTTGACCCGACCCACATTCAAATGGCGTAAACGAGGACATGAGAGTGCGATGCTGGCAATCGACGTATCAGACACAAGACCACAGGCTCGAAGATCCAAGTGTTCCAGTAGAGGACACGTGGCGGCAACCTGGAGGATCGCTTCATCGTTGATGCGTTGACAGCCTGCCAATGATAAATATGTCAGTTGGCCGTGCTCGAGAAAAGGGTAAAGAGCAGTGTTGGTCACATGATCACAAATGTAAATATCAAGTGTAGTTAAATACGGAACATGGTATCCGATATGTTGTAAAGGATAGTTTATATTTCGTTTCTTGATTTTGCGTAATGTCAAGGATCGTACACGGTTTTGGTAAGTCGAGGCAAAAAGGGGATCATGCAGGTCCAATTCTGCTTTTATCGGAGTTTCCGGATTGGGGGTTTCTTGCTTTTGTTGATAAAGCATGTACATCAAGCTGGGAAATAAAGGTTTGAAAGAATCGATTCGTTTTGAGGATGACTTTTGTTCACATCTAGTTGGTGTTGTTGATGCATCGGAAGGGGTGGACACCACTAGAGCGGGAGTTGAATGACTGGGTGATAATGCCGACATTGAAACACCGCCGCTGATCGCACTGGCGAACTTTAGCAATTGACCATAGTCTGTTTCATTATCTTCAAAGGCGACATGTCGCCAGGTATACCTCGAAACACAATCATGCCAAAGCCAATTGACATATAATAGTGGTAATACATCTTGGACCATTTTGGAGGAAGATCGCGAGTGGGCATTCTTGCCTGATTTATGCGATACACAACTACTACCTATCATTGGCGCTGGGATCAAGTGTTGGATGATTTGCTCGACGATCTCGGGTAATCGAAAGATTAGATGGGATTCAGCATTGGCCTCGATGGGAGGTGGATGCGTAGTGGTTTCTTTGTCTACAGAGGGGCGTTTTAAAAAGTTGGGTAATGTCATTATAGAAAATGAAGTGGGAGAAGGCAAAGAAGACAAAAAAAAAAAAAAAAAAAAAAAAAAAAAAAAGGAAAGGCAAGATGAAACCGAGTAAGCATGATTATACTCCAACCCAAATGCGGAGATTTTTGTTGTTGTTTTTGACACTTTGGTTTCTGATTGTCAGATACAAATCATCCTATGTAAGCCTTCAACATCTACAATAAAGACCATCATTACAAATAAACAACAATATGACTTTTTATTCCCGATACATCTAGTAATAAAAAATAAAAAGAGGAGGATTCTATGTATACAGTACTGTACAAATCTGGGGTTCTATTCTATTCTAGTAGATAGCTGTGAGTTGTTACATCTTGGGACGGAATAATTGTCGTTCTTCAAATCGAATAGGGACGATCATCAAATCGCGGACGCCTTTTACTTGTTCAGCGGTTAATCCACATTCGTTGCGCACATATCCTTCAACAGATCCATACCGTTCATTGACTTGACGAATAGTTTCCCTCATGGCCAAATATCTAGGGTGATGAAGTATAATATAAGGTTAGTATTTGTTCCATTTCGATTATTTCAATCAGATACTTACGGAGCAGACATCACCATTCGCATATTTTCCACTGTGACACCCAATAATGCAGCCTTTTTAACCATTGCTTTTTCGGTCTCTATAGTAATGAATCAATGTGAGTTACAAAAAAGAAGGTAATTTTCTCGGACGTTTTTGGCTTACCCCAGAATCCAATATTGCTAAGCGCATATTCTCGAGAGATGATCTCTTCATCCACACCACAGAGACCAAGTAAAAGCATTACAAATACCCCAGTACGATCCTATACAAGTAAGAGAAAGAGAATGAGTTCCTCTAGTCAACCATTTTAATTGTAACTTTACCTTTCCTGCCGTGCAATGGATAATCAATGATTTCGTGCTTTCAATAGAGTGGTTTTCCAACATGTGGATAAAGATGTCACGGAATTGTTGCTTGGCCTTTTCGAGAATGATGTTGTATACCTTTGGGAATCCAAGAGGACCTTCAAAGTAGCCTTGCCAGCGTGTAGCCAAAGCTTCAGGAGAGTAATCCGCTTCGGAAAACACTGCCGAGGGGTACCGAGTCAGTCGAGGGATTTCTCTAGATAGACAAGATAGTAAGTAACATAACTGATCCACCACCCTCTACCTTTTTCTTTGTTGTTTTACTTACGGAGTCAAACCTTGAGATTCGATTTCAGGGTTGGATCGGAAGTCGAAAGCAGCAATGCAATTGAGTTGTGTCAGCGTTTTGATTCCTTTTGCGGTAATTTGCGCCAGACTAAAGACAAACAAGTTAGTAATAGTAATCATGTTCATTTTCTATTTTTTTTTTTTTTTTTTTTTTTTTTGACTTACTGCCCGCATCTGAAGACGAGTCTTTCACGAATATAACCAGAGCCATCCTTCAAAGGCCATCCACCAATATCACGAAAGTTCCTGACGCCTTCGACATCGATCCATCGAGGAATACACATCGATACATGTTGCCCCATTGTCATCTGCTTGACATAAGCGTCCTTTTCATGTTGATCAAAGTAGTCCAATATAATAGTCACCAATTCTTCGAATTTACCGGTAAAGTTGTGATCAGCGCCAGGAATCAATTGAAGTGTATGAGTAGGAATCAAATTGGCGAAGAGGGCACCATTGTAAGGAGGAACCAACTAGAGAAGCACAGTCAGTCAATTGTATCATCATGCATTCATGTTACTTACCGTATCAGCAAGTCCATGGCAGGTCAACACGCTAGTATTCTTGTGCAAATGGGAAACTATATCGGAAATATTTAAGAGTATGAGTCATTTTACTTTTACAAGCAGATCATACTTACCGTGTGAGTTGTCCCATGCTTTGAATCGTTCAGCTTCTTTCACAGTCACCTTGGTTTCCAATGTTCTTCCCCTTTTCTTGAATGTCCACAAAAAGTAACCCTAATCAAAAAAAGAAAGAAAGAGAGAGGTGAATCATATGCATAAAATAAAATAAAGAGTTGAAGTTTACCTCTTCTTCGAGTTTCTTTTTATTGTGGGGCAAGTTGGCCAAGATAGTTCCATCGTTCATTTCAAAGCGACCAGATACATTAACAACGTGAGTCAAGGGCTTTTCACAAGAAGTGGCATACTTGAAGCAGGAAGCAGACCCTACATTATAAAAAGAAGCAATATCGTCAAAAAAAAAGCAGTGGCACTCACTCCCTATTTGTTTCTATGCTTACCACGAGAATGTCCAACGACAGCCCAAATTTCATATCCTAGGTTTTCAAAGTAATGAGCAACGTCAAAGAGGTCTTCGGTATCTTCCTATAGTTAGTTTAAAAGCAGGCTAGTTAGATATACGCATGCATTTCATAGTTTGAATTTGTACTTACCCCAAAATTAGCATACTTTGTTTTGCCCGTGCTGTCACCATTTCCACGATAGTCAAAACGGAAACTAGAGTAGGGAAGCTTTTCAGCCAACAAGCGTTGATACAAGTAGTTTTTATGACCTATACATTTTTTTTTAAAAAAAAAAGAAGGTAATGAGTCTTTTGTCAAAAGATTACCCCCTGAGAAAACCAATTACCTAAGGCACCATGAGCGATCAAAACGAGTCGAGGTTGTGTTCGAGCAAGGTCAATTTCAGGTCTATTTTCAAGGATACCCACAATAGTTTCACCAGACCTGCTTTGTATATTAATAGTTGACATTAGGAGAGAAGCAGGATAAATAAAAAAGGTTTGAGAAGAAGGAAAAGAAGAAGGGAAAAAGAAAATAGAATTTTTATGGGGAAACCGGGGTTTCAATTTTAATTCTATTGATGTGATAAGAACAAATGTTCAAGTCAGATCTAATAAAGGACAAGCCAACTAGAGAGAAGGATTCGACCAAAGTAGCTTAATATATGGATCTACAAGACGAGAGAAGCATAAACATCCAAAAGGAGGCAAGTATAAAGAAATACAAGAGATTGGCAATTGGCAAGCAAAATTAAAATTGCAATGCCGATTGAATTCGATTTTGTGGGGGGGAAGGGAAGGTGGATTCAGGGTACAGTCCCAAGTGGGTCATTCATGTTACCTGTTTCTACAAGCGTCTTTTTTGATTGTTAACACAACATTGTACAAACTTGTTTAGAAACCAAGGCAGCAAGCCTAAATAGGATGTTCGCTTCCAGTCGGGGCATCAAAAAAGAGCTAATTTTATTGGAGCACGCAAGTCACAGGCACAAGGCCTTTAATGAAATAAAGTAAAGCCAATTCTCTTTTTCTTCTCTTTTTCTTTTCCTCCCACCCACCTCCCGATTATTTACTGTTTATAGTAAGAGTCTCTCTTCTATTTATATATAAACCTCTCTCTCTCTATACCTCTTCTTGTTTGTCCTGTGGTCTTCAACAAACATTCATTCAAGGCTTTGAAAACGGATGGATGGTTATATGCAAACGGTAAGTATAACTTTTTTTTTTTACTTCTCAACGACAAGAACACTCATACTATTTGTCTTCTTATAATAGGCACTTGTTGCTACTGGGGGTTCTCCACAACAAAACCGAACTTCTCATCTTACGAAACTATTAAAACCCTTCCCAGCAAGTAACAAAGACTTTAAATGTGACACCTTCCATACTATCGAAGGAACCTACCATTTGGTGAACGACATATACTTTGATACCATAGCACCACAATTTTCTTCTGGCACTCGCGTGATTATTATTAACGTACAACACAAAGATCTTGCAAAGTCTACTTCTTCGGCTACCACGACATCGACCACTGACTCTGCCACTGCCGTATCGACCTCAACACCTCCCACCGACCGACTGTACAATCAGGACGACGATGAAGGTTCATCTACAGGCACGTTACCACCATCCTTGGCAAATTCACGAACCATCTCTACGCCCCTCATTCTCCAACAATCAGCACCTCAACTGTCACCCACCCTTGCCTCCTCCACATCCACTCTTCAATCACCTTTGGATAGTATATCTCGATCCACTGCCCTGCCTATTCCTAACATCGTCTCGTCCTTTCAGCCGGGTACATTGACACCACCACATTCTCGTGCAACCCCATTGTCTGCAGCATTCTCCGGGTCACTTGCTACTCCGACACCTACTTCATCAACACCTTTTATTACTCTGAATCATCCTTATTCATCATCGGCCACATCATCAAATGAACCGGAGAATACATCGACGTCAATATCATCGGGTGGAGGGGATAATGGACTAGTATCATTAACTACCAACAACAGCAACAACAACAACAATGGTGTATCGGATATATCAACAAGTGTCAGTTCCTTGTCAGCATTATTCTCAAGACGCAACAGTGTCCGATACCTTCACTCTCCTCAACGAAAACCAAAGAACAACCTGGTGAAGACAAAATCAAGTTTTGTTTTGCGGATGATCATTCATGATCGGTTAGCTCATGTCTTGGCCAATCGAACAATGGATGATAGTTATCTCTTCTTCAATGTAGGAACAAGCTTCTTATGGATGGATGCAAATGGGAAACCAAAGGTAAGTGAATAGGGTTAAAGCAAATGTCAGCTGTTTATAAGGGGTGCTGATCTTTTCTTTCTTTTTTATATTTGTTTTAGGATCCTTTATCACGGATTGTGTTTACCAAGGCTTATCCAACATGTCATGATGTGAATTTGGTGACCAAATGTAATGAACACTTGGATGTGATTATTGGTTTCTCCTCTGGTGATTGTGTATGGTATGATCCTCTTACAAGTAAATACTTTAGGCTTAACAAAGATGTAAGTTTCTTTTTTTTTTTTTAAAAAAAAAAAAAATACCATCATCTCATTTGATACTTATGACACTTTATTATGCATTCATAGGGCAACATGAAACGAGGCTCCGTCACTGATGTAAAATGGATGCCAGGATCCGAGGATTTATTTATGGTCTCCTTCTCGGATGGGACTATGCTGATTTTGGACAAGGATAGAGAAGATCAAGCTTATACTCCTGCACAATCGAATACTTGGGCAGAACAACAGTAAGTAGATGATAGCTGATTACCTTGATTTTATTAGACTAACTCTCTCTTTCCTTTTCTTTTTATTGTTTAGATTCCACACCACTCGTCCGCATAAAAGTACGAAATACAACCCGGTATCTCATTGGTCGGCTAATCCAAAGGGAATCTTAGCATTTAACTTTTCTCCTGATGGTGTCCATTTGGCTGTGCTTGGTATGGATGGTACTTTACGAATTATCAATTATCATCAAGAAAGGTAATTAGGGAATGGATTGATCTAGAAATGAAAACACACTAACTGTTTATTATTAATTTGATCAATACTAGGTTACTGGATATCTTTACAAGTTATTATGGCAACTTCCTTTGTGTGGCGTGGAGCCCTGATGGAAGGTATTTATTGGTAAGGAAAAAAGAATATCCTCGGCAAGGATGGTTCCTCATCATCTCATCATTCTTTTTAATTAGACTGGCGGACAAGATGATCTGGTGACAATATGGGGATTTACGGAAAAAAGAATTGTTGCACGCTGCCAAGGCCATCGATCATGGGTAAGAAAAAAAAAAAAGTTCTTCCTCGGGTTTACAGATGCATGACTAGACTGATTTGATTTCTTCTTCTATATTTAGGTAACAAGTGTGGCGTTTGATCCCTACCGATGTGATGACAAAGTCTATAGATTTGGCAGTGTAGGGGAAGACTGCAAGTTGATATTGTGGGACTTCTCCTTTAGTGCTCTCCAAAGGCCCAAGAATGTAAGTATACTGATGTCTTTATATTTCTCTCAAATCATTCTATTTACACCTTTTTTTTTTTTTTTTTTTTTTTTTTTTTTTTTTGATACCTGTAGAAACATCGAACCACCGGGAATACACCAAGAAGTCCAAGAAGTCCAAGAAGTCCAAAAGATACCCATCGATTCTCTTTTGTAAGTGCAGATACTATGAAACAACGCACGGCAATGTTTGATCGACATCACAACCACGACTCTATCATCATCAATGAAATGACCAATGGATCAACGACCCTTCTTCAACCACCACCATCACCACCTTCTGCTCAACAACAGCAACAACAACAAGAAAAGGAATCACCACCACAACAACGTCAATCACATACCTTTGGTTTTAGAAAACGAATATCAGGCTCTCCATCGAATCATCATCATCACCAACATCGTTTTATTCCTCGATCTTATTTGCCACCCAAATCGGATCATCTCAATGCGCCATTTGAAACATACCACCTTGCCATGCCGACTTTACACCCCGCCCCCAGCAAAACTCAAGTGCCGCTGCTTCAACCAAGTACCAGTAGGACACTTCATGCCGATCCTTGTGTAGGCTTGATCTTTCGGCATGATTGTATTGTTACCACGGATAGAAGAGGACGGATTCGTACTTGGGGCAGGCCCTGATGTGGTCCGGACAATAAAAAGACTTTGTAGAAAACCAACACCCTTTTAACTAGTCATGCTTGTTTAGTTTATTACTTTTTTATATATTAAATCCATATTGTATGCGTCCTTGTTTGTATTTGAATGAAATAAAATATCTTGTTTTACCATAGCCCCTTTATGCAACAACGAAAGTTGTATTGTGTTTTGTATTCCATTGGAGAACGAGGTTGACAGGTGATGGCCCACTGGATCCATTCATTTTGAAATCCCGCTCACTAGGATCATCCAAAAAGTTATAAATAGTTTTTTTTTGGAGTGGGATCGCTTTTTCAACTCTTTTTCTTTTCTTTATCTTTCTTGGATTCAATCCTTGTCCTTTTTTTTTTTTTTTTTTTTTTTGTCAAAAACACAATCTTATATACACTTACCTTTATAACAACATACTCTTTTACAAAAAGGTAAGGAACGAACCTGGCATCAAAACACGAGGGCAATAAAGTGAAAATAAAGGAAGGGGAGTGCGACCAACTTTTTTTAATTCTTCTTATAGTTTACACCATGGGACGAAGAAAGATCAAGATTCAACCTATCGAAGATGAACGTAACAAACAGGTATGTATAAAGGAGCAGTAGAAACTAATAGCTAATTAACTTCTTTTATTGTCAAACTGACAGGTGACCTTCCTCAAGCGAAAACATGGTTTGATGAAAAAGGCTTATGAACTCAGCGTGCTTTGCAACTGTGAAGTGGCTGTGATGGTCTTTAGCTCCAACGGCAAACTGATACAATATTCAAGTAAAGACATGGATCAACTCTTGATGAAATACACACAGGTAATGAAAGTAAAAAACAACAACAATAAAGTAACTTTTTTTTTTTCTATCACACATAGTATAACGGACCTCATGAAGCTAAAAACAATACAGACGTAAGTATTGAAAAGAAAAGAAAAAGAAAAAACACTCGGACCACCTGAGTTTTACCTTGGCAAAGCCTATGATTCGCTCTGTTTCTAATGCATATTGACTTTCCTTTCGTAGTTTGAAGATGGCGGGATGACTGACCTTGAACCAACAGAATTGATGAATTGCGATAACAGCAAAATTGACGCATCAGATCAGCCACCTCATTATCAACACTTGACCGAAGCCATTGTACAACGACAAACCTTGGAATTACAACAAAATACAATGGAAAATAAAGTATACAACTCGGATCAGCAAAAGGTAATAATAATAAAGAGAGAAAAATAGGGATTAGGGAAGAAGCCAACATTTTTTCCCTTGTTTAGATATCTCAAGGTTATTTTACACCACGACAATTACGAACCAGTAGTATGATCCCACTCACACCATCTTTGGACGAAGAAACAAATCAGCGACCATCCAGTCAATCACCTTCACCTACATTAACACCACCTGTCATTCAACAACATGATGTACAACCACCTTGTGACACCAATGCTTCTTTTCAACCTCCAACAATGCCTTTTAATAATAACCAACGACCGACATTTTATCCATGTGTACCTTCTCAAGTCCCTTCACCTTTATGGATTCCACAACAACAGCAACAAAGAATAACCGCTTGCTCTTATTATAATCAATCGTCACCACTCTCTGCTGCTTTACCATCTGCCAGTTCACCTTCTCAGTTGATACATAACTTATTACCAAGTCCGTCGTCTTTTTATCCTGAATTCTATTATTCATCTATCAACAACTCATCATCACCCGTGTCATCCACTCATGGTATTGCCTTCCAATGGCCTATGGTGACCACTAATTCGATCAAACGTAAATCATCGCTCTTATCTAATGAAACCAACAAGAAGATCAAGGTGGACTCTAGTTAAAACTCTTTTATATTTTTATTTTTTAACATTAGTATATATCATTCGTACATATAGCATCCCCCCCACACACACACTTTGCAATAATAAAAACCACATTCATCAACATGATTGGGACTAGGGTTATACAGGGAGATGGGGTCCATACACAAACAAGCAGGACATTTATATAATACATACGTCTTATTTTATTATAATACAATGATACAGATATAATAGGGAAGGTTGATTCTAATCTAAAACAAGACGATGGAAGAGTACAGGAACTGCACAATACTGGGACCAGCCAAGTTGACTTGTTGTTTGCCTTTCCCACCCCTTGATCACAGTTGAGACAGTCCATAACAGTTCTAATGCTGTTGCAAACACGGCCAAGTTACTAATATAGTTTCCTATATTGTCCTTGTCCTTAAACTTGATGTAACAAAGTTCATTCCATCCAAGTCGTAGTTAGGGTCTTGTTATTAGCGATAGAGGAATAAAAGAGCGAGCTGTCTTCTCGCAAAGGCTAGAGGCCGATCCTTTTTAATCGCCGTTTGAAGTACCAAATCATACATTTAAAATTTCGCCAATCAGCCGCGATCCCCCTTTCTTTTCTTTCTTTTCTTCTTCTCCTTACACACACAAATACACACAAAAGAAGTAGAAGAATGAAGCTGTGGTTTTGTACAAAGACTTGGCTATTGGCTTTGGTAATAACCTTCTTCCTTGGTAATCTTGCCTTTTGGTCTTATCATCCTCGTCCATCTTGTGAACAATTGGGAACTTGTCCACCAGTAAGTAACTTGTTCATCTGATAATAGGATGATATACTCATGTATTTTATTATTAAGGAAACCTATGAAGACCGTCATTCAGGCCACGATCAAAATCTACCACCACCACCACCACCACCACCACTTCATGTTGACAAAAACCCTTTACCACCTCCTCCTCCTCCTCCACCACCTGCAAAACCTGACCCGCATGCTGCTCTCATTGCTCAAGCCCAAACAGAAGCCAATCTTTATGATGTGCAATATCCTCCCATGGTAGAATCTCCTCAACAGCCTGATACTTATTTGCCTGGTAAGACCAACGTCACTTTATGAATACAAGCTTATTCAAACCTTATATATCTCTCATTTAGATACCCATAATGACTTACATATTGATCTCACTACTGTGGCTCCGACGGCTGACAAGACAACACTTCGATTCAACACTGATCAAACTATCTCTTATACAAAAGGTGAACAATCCTGGCAATTGGGTGTGGTAAGTTGTCATTGGGGCTGAACAGAAAAAAAAAAAGGGGGGGGGGAAAGTCCAAAAAAGGAGAAGAAAGGGTAAAATGAACGCTTATTGGTTGAACTTGTGTTTTGAAATTGGCCTCTTCCTTTTTTCTTCTTCGTTCTAGATCAATAGTAAACCTGATGTCTTTATCGCTTCTGATGGTCACTTTCCTTCTATTGTTGGCCATTACAACCGTGAACACCGAATTTACAGCCTGATGAAATGGATTCTTCGGGTTCATCGACGGGATCCAAAAAGGACCACCCCATTGGTTATGGTTGATGCCGGTAAGACAAAATAAATGATATTTACTTGATTGATTTACCTAAAATGCTTTATGTTTATTTTTAGGATCAAATCATGGTTTATTCTCCATGGTGGCTGGTGCTAGTGGTGCTCATGCTATTGCATTTGAACCTCAAACTCATTTAAGAAGTAAGTTTTGATTATGATTAGCAAATAGGTTGGAAGAAACTAAAATGAGTTATTATGTAATATATATATATATAGGTGTAATCAACTTTGGTATTCGCGTCAATCAAATCACTGATAGGGTACGTGTCCTTCCATTTGCAGTCCTTGATGGTTATCGAGAATTACACATGACTGGTTTCGAAGTTGACGATGGTGGTATTGGCTCCTTGGATTACAACAATGCCAATTCAGCAATTAACACTCAAACCATTCGACTGGACGCCATTCCAAGCTACGATCTACTCTACACCTTCAACCAAGCCCGCCCTATTCAAAAAACACTGATGTATCCTGAAGAACTTGGCTCGGAATATGCTGGTGCTTTGAAAAAGGGATTGGCGAATGAAAAGCAAGGTATCAAGACCGACAAAGTGATGCCTGAACATGTCAGCTTCCGGGACCCTATACATTTCCTCAAGATCGACGTCGAAGGCTTTGAACTCCATGCCCTTGAATCTGCTTCAAAACTATTTGAAGCCAACCTGGTGGAACATGCCGTGCTTGAATTTGGACCTCCTAATCGATGGGATGTTACTTTTGAACAAGGCTTGTCTGTTGCTGAAAAACGAAAAAGATCGGTAGCTCAATGTAAACGGGTGATACGCAAGATGATCGACGATTATGGGTTTGATATCTATGTCCTTCCTTCTATTGGTTGGGGAAATACAATTAACTTTTTGGCAAAGCATGGATATGATTTTAGTCATGGTGGAAACTCGGGTAACAAGATCGTTCATCGATTGAAATCTTATGACTTTGATGGGAATGGATTAGAACATGATGAATTCGAACAGGAGATGCTCGCCAAGAATAATGTCATCACCGAATATGTGCCTTTGCCTTCTCAAATCATGGAACAATATATGGAAGAATTAGAAAATATTGGTGAAGTGTATCTCTGGTTTGCTAAACGTGCTAGTCCTTTGACCAAGGTCATCCTCGCTCAGGGCTCTTTATAAATAGTAGTCATTTTTTCTCTACCCCTATTCCCTTATTATTATTATCATACATTCAATAAATAAACTTTGTCTTGTCAACTGTCTCTCAGGGGGATTTTTTTTTTAACATGCGGAATTTAAATTTAAAAAGGAGAATTTGTAAATAAGGCTTTGATTTAAAAATGAACACTCTTCTTTTTTTTTTTTTTTTTTTTTTTTACATCTCAGCCTTCTTCTTTCTTCTTCTCTCTTCTCCATCATCTTTTTAACCACATGCATAGTTTATATGTATATACAACTCCAGCCACCAGTACCCATACCTCACCGACACTTATCATCAACAAATACAGTAACGGCGATCCCGGTCAAGATGGAACGATAGAATCGAATGGACCACTCTCGGATGAAGAAGATATCAATGACTATAAACGAGGTGGTTATCATAGGGTACAAGTTGGTGATACCTTCCATGATGGTCGATATGTGATTGAAGCTAAAATGGGTTGGGGATATTTCTCTACTGTATGGCTTGCAATGGATACCAAGTAAGTTGAATGAACATTGAAAAAAATACCAACTAACTTTTTTACTTTCTGTACATGTGATAGAATGAAGCGACATGTAGCACTTAAAATAGTAAAGTCAGATCCTCACTTTTGTAAAAGTGCATTAGAAGAAATCGAACTATTGGAACAAGCCCAGAGATCAGCGAATAACGGTAGCCATCAACATGTAGCACAGTTATTACATCACTTTTGGCATGATGCAGGTGGTGGTGGAAAGCACGTGTGCATGGTCTTTGAAGTCTTAGGGGAAAGTCTATTGTCCTTGATGAAACGCTTCAATTATCGTGGTCTTCCTCTTAACATGGTCAAACGAATCACTCGACAAATCCTGGATGGTCTGGCCTTTTTACATGATACTTGTGGTATTGTCCATACTGATATCAAGCCTGAAAATATCCTGATTTGTATTCCTAATGTGGAAGATTACTTGGCAAAACAGAAACAACCTCGACGACTATCTTCTTCCTCTACTTTGCTCTTGGATTCACCGGCAACAACACCTGTCACACCAAATGATGATCGACGCTATATTAAACGGAAAATGAAACGACAACAGAAACGTACGGAGGATCCACCACTCACAGGGAAACAGAAAAGGTAATAAAAAAGAAGATAGTGATTTGGGTGATGATGATGTGTACTAAACGATTAGATGTTTATATATAGTAACGACATTAAACAAATTCAATCCACCTTGTCATCATTATCATTGGGTATACCACAACAACAACAACAAGATCAACTCGATTCAACTTGTTTACCTACGATTATTCGATCATCAGCACTGGATTGCACGGCATTAATGAATGATACTGGTGACGATAATGATGATTCCTGGCATGATCGAATTACTGTCAAGATTGTGGATCTGGGAAATGCATGTAGAGTGGATGGACACTTTAAGCATGTTATTCAAACAAGACAATATAGAAGTCCCGAGGTGATCATTGGTATGGCTTGGAATGATCGTGCTGATATTTGGAGTTTGGGTTGTTTGGTATTTGAACTCTTGACTGGCGACTATCTATTCGATCCTCGGGCTGATACGAAATATGGGAAAGACGATGGTAAATACGAAACAAAACAAAAAGGAGGGAGGGGGAAAAGGAGAAATCGATCAATAAAACTCAATTCTTCTTTCTTTTTTTTTTTTTTTTGTAGATCATTTGGCAAAGATCATTGAATTAATGCGTGTCCTTCCAAGAAGTCTTATCATTGGTGGTGATTATTCGCGGGAGTTCTTCACACAAAAAGGTGAACTCCGACATGCCAAGACCTTGCGGCATCGCCGATTACGCGATGTATTACACGACACCTACTTTATGCCACCCGAACAAGCCGACAGTATCAGCGACTTTTTATCTCCCATGTTGGAAGTGGATATGAACAAGCGGGCCAGTGCGAAGACTATATTGGATCACAAATGGCTTGTTTTATAGTTAATACTTTTTAGTTGATAGTCTTTTTAATAGTTAGAATAGTTAGATATATATAATCCTGTACATTTTTACAATCCCCCCCCCATCATCCTGCTCAGTAATGTATTTATAAACTCCGCTTCGAAATAAAATGAAACCAAGTCTTTTCATATTTCCCACTCTCTCTCTCTTCGCTCTTTTTTTTTTTTTTTTTTTTTTACTTATGAATCTAACACCAACTCAAGCTCACTATTTGAAGAAGGAACTGGTGACTCTTCAATTACAAAAGGAATTGGATGGCCTAAAGAAGACTCCCAATCTCTCTGAATTGTTTGCCAGCAACGACTCGACACAATATCCGTTTTTGCGCTACCTCTTCCAGACCTTTGTGGTGGACTTTCCTTTATTGAAAAAAGAAGGCAATGATGCTCATGCCGAGTTTTGGACAAAGTGTCAAACCTTCCTGGACGAATTCCGTAAACTCAAGCTTGATACCCATGTGCCCAAGAACAAGTCTGCCTCTCAACGACGTATCCTCCTCTACAAGATGGAAAAGATGTTTGTGATTGCTTTATGTGCGGCCATCAAGACAGAACAAGACCAAGACTATCTCAAGGATATGCAACAATTACAAGAACAACAAGAACAGCAACAACCAGGTTTACCAGCAGAAACTGACTTGTCCAAGGAAGCGGAATCCAAACTCACCATGTATGAAAACGACGAGGCCTATTTGAAATGGATTGGTCAAGGATTGGATATCAATGTGGTCGGGGTCCGGGATATGGTGGAAAAACGGACGTTGCGGGAAAAGGTTCATGCTGAATTCTTGGTGCGTACGATGGTGAAGGATGACGCTCATGTGGTGGTGGCTCGTCGTCATGGTGATTTCCGCCAATTACATGATGATCTTCAAGTGGCCTTCCCTACACTTGAAATCCCTTCTGTACCTGGTAAAGCTCGGGATTCTTCTTATGCTTCTTCTCATCAAGACAATCAACCGGATGACGACAACAACAATGAACCTGAAAAACGATCCTCCTTCTCCTCTTCGGCCTCCTCACTACTCAAATCACCAAAGTCATCAAGACCAGCAACAACAAGCACTTTGTATCGTGAAAAGGATCGTATCTTACTCCGGGTTTTTTTACACCAAATCGCCAGTCAATCACGACTTGCCAAGAGTGATATCTTTGAAAAGTTTTTAACCGCCAACCCAATCAAGCCCAATGAAAAGGAACAACAAGATATCGATCGTCGTTTGGCCATGGATCAAATTCGAGTGGAAGAAGAAAAACGATTCAGGGAAAAGGTGGATGCTCAAATGGACCAACTCAATGATCTCTTGGCCATGTTAAAACAACAAGTGGTGCGTCCTGGTGGTCTGTTGGAAATCTTTGATGTGATCAAGGCTACTGATAATATTCAAGATTTGCCCGACTCTCTCCGAAAAGCATTTGAATGGGGAAGAATAAAGTAAGTTGGACTAGCAAATACGTAACAATGATCTTTTATACTTACACATGACTCTTTTTGTTTGTACATTTTTAGTTTTGCCTTTGTGCTTCATACTCAATTCTTGACATCCGATCGTGCCATTGAAAACACCGCCAATTTGAAACGAACTCATTCTTTGATGCCTTATCGTGCTATTGCTCAAATCCTCAAGGTATCCAATCCTTTTATTATGGTCAAAGGGGTTTTGGATCTGTTTTTGGCTCAACCTTTTGGTGGACGTAGTTTATTCCAAAGGTAAGTAAACTGATATCATGTAAATTAATAGGTTGGATGACTAACTTTTTACTATCTTGATAGAATCATTCTGGTGAACATGCATGACCAAGCCAAGGAACTACAAAAGAACATCACAGACCTGGAAAAGCAAATTGGTGACCAAAGCTTATGTGACAAGATCCGAAATGCGACGGAAACACCACTTCCTGAAGGTGTCCAACTAGGAAGTAAGTCAATGAAAATGCGGTAATGGGGGAGAAGACTAACTTGTTTTTTTTATTTATATATATATATATATATAGAAGATACACCTATTACTGAAACGATCGCCGTGTTACAAAATCCCGACATTGCTCCTCCTCTTACTGCCGATCAAATCAAACGAGTGGCCTTGGTGGACCAAAGTAAAGAAAGCAGGCAACTGGTACAACTCCTTAATAGTCTCTGGAAACTGTATGGTCGTCAACGGGAACAAGATCTTATGATGGCGCTCGTCTTCCAAGGTGTCACCGGTGAACTCATCAAGGAACTCTTTGCCATATTCTACCAACCCTTGGCTCAAGTATACAAATCAGCAAATATCTCGGAATCCATTAATGATCTGTGCGCCTTTTTGGACGACCTGATCAAGCTCTTGGATAGTTTGGATGTGGGGAATGTCAGCAACACAGCCCAACCTTTTGTGGATCTTGTACAACGACACGAACAGAAATTCTACCGGTTTGTGCATGACGTCCATGCCCAAGATAAAACCCACTTGTTTGATGATCTCTTGCGATATGTCGATCGTGTCTCCAGCTTTGCTCTTAATGGATTCGGTGATCAGCATGGCAGTTTGAACATGTCAAGTCTTGTTGAAGCGTCTACCACGGTATCAAAGGATCAATACTCGGTGCTCGAAAAGGAAATCAATCAAGTGTGTGACTATAATCAACAATTGAAGGAACTCCATGTGGCGAGGCGCAAGGCCAAGTTGATGCAGACGATGGAGGCGGGTAATGAATCTCAGGCGACACAAGATATCCTGGATTTCCTCCCTGCTTCTGGAAGCGCACTGGCCCCTTTACTTCAAGATATGGCTGATTTGGATATGGAAGACGACGACGACGATGACGACGATGATGATGAAAACGATCAAGACGCTTTCAAGAAAAGTGATGGTAGCAATGGATTCCTGGCCCATGAAATTTTGTTGCAACCCCCTACTTTGACGGTGCTTCCTGAACTGGTACCTCTATTCACTGATCAAGTTGCTTATATGATGAATCGATCTTGAACAAACTATCAAGATGGACTCTCTCTCTCTCTCTCTCTTTCTATATATATATATATATGGATAATAGTAGTAATAGTAATAGTAGTAAATAGCTGTTGATGTTTGTACTTGTCAAATAAAAACTTTTTTTGTGTATCACTATGTATAAATCACGGGATACCCACCGAAAAAACTTGATCACGTTGCTGATCGCTATCAACACATGAATTTCTATGTATGTAAAAAAAAAAAGAGGAGTTGCTCAGATCGATAGATTATACCAACAAGCATAAAGCCCTGTCTCTTTTTCTTCTCTCTCTTCCTCTCTCTTTCACTTTATCATTTTTTTTTTTTTTCGTTTTCAAAAGATAAAACACCAATCCACCCCCTTTTTCAATTGCCTATTCAAGACGTTACACGAGATGGTCTGCCCGACTTTACGACAAAACCTGACACCTTGGTGGAAACCTAGACATGCTCGAGATAAACCACCCTACTCTTACGCGGCTCTGATTGCTCATGCTCTTTTATCCAGTGAACACGGTCAACTCAAACTAAAGGAAATCTATAGTTGGATTTCTCACACTTATCCTTACTACGTGATAGGCATATCAGGATGGCAGGTAAAGTTTGTTGTTTGTTGTTTTTGTTTTTTCAAATCCCGACTGACTCTCTTTTCCTTCAGAATTCAATTCGACATAACTTGTCACTCAAAAAGAAACAGTTTGTTCGACTACCGGCCAAAAAGGGAGGTTATTGGAAGCTGGCCAAAGGTGCCGAAAAGGAATTTATTCAAATCTTGGCTCATCCTAGTGGCCGGAATAAAAGAGTTAATAAAGATGTGCCGCCTTTTATTGGACGCGATACTACATTTATGCCGATGGATATCACTGTACCTGAAGATTACCAAAGCGAAAACAGACATATTTCACCACCCTCATCTTCATTATCACCCACATTATCTGCGACCTACTGGCTAGATTTTCAGGATACTGGCAAAATCAACTCATCACCAGCTTTAACACCCGACGATAGTTTAACGCCCGACTCCTCCTTTTGGACGCAAAATGATCAAAGCACCTACTGGCTAGACTTTCAAGATAATCATGCTTCCATACCCGACGATATGTCAAACCCCGTACCCTTCTTTTGGACACCAGGTTCTCATGAAAATCATAACACTTTAACACCCGACGATATTTCACATCCCGATTTTTTCTTCTGCACTCAAGGCGAAACCTTCAATCCCCTCATCTCCCCTTTTAATACATCCCATCTACCCTTATACTCAGATTACTGTAATGATATGACTGGCTTTGATCAGTACTTCTCTTTTGATGATTGACAAAGTCTATTGGAAGGAAAGAATAAAAAAAGAAGTGGAAAAAGAGGACATCGGGAATTGAATTCCCAGCCGTGACCGCCGAGGGTCATTCTGATAAAAAGCGAATTTTTCTTTTTTTTTTTTTTTTTTTTTTTTCTTCTTTCTTCATTTACTTTACAATCACACCATGGATAGATATTCAAGAGGATACGACGAACGATACAGGGGATATTATGATCGACCTCGCTCCGATACATACAGACCTAGCGAAAATTATCGATCAGATAGGGATTACAACAGGGATGACCGACGCATGTACCCTAGCAGTCGATATTCTTCACGATCACCATCTCGTCCACCTTCTTCCAGTGGTGGGAACAACACAGCCAGTGGAAACAGTATGATGGGTCGTGGTAGCAGTGGTGATGGTCGATATGGTGGTTATTCGGATGCCAGAGGTTATTATCCTCCCTCTCGTGGTTCACCTCCTCCAAGATCACGCTCACCTCCTCGTCGACCGTCTTACAATAATTATTATGGACCGCCACCACGAAACTCCTATTCTTCTTATCCCTCCAGACGGTCACCTTCACCTGGTGATTATCGGCGGGACTCTTATGACCAACGTCCATCCTATTCTGGCTCGGGTAATCCTTATCCATTATATTCATCTTCAGGTTATTATCATCACCATCATCGTGGCAGCACTTCCTCCTCCTCTTCTTCATCACAACATCCAGGTTATCGTCGATCCTATGGTGGTGGTGGGTCTTCTTATGTACCATCTCCACTTCCACCTTCTGGTCAAGTAGTCCAATCATCAAGCATACATCCTACTTGTTCGGATCGACCAAATAGGGAACCACCTTTATACGATCATACCACTAAAGCAACAGCAACAACAACAACCACAACCACAACAACAAATCTATCATCGGCACCATCATCACCAACATCTATTCCACCTTTGGCACCTTCACAACATTACCAACAACCTTATGGCCCATCTAGTACATCAAAATTAGATCCAGTCACATCATCTACACCTTCATCACCAACTCCACCTCCAGTGTTTCGTCCTTCTACACCAGCTCGACCTTCTCTCCGATCCACTCCACCACCTTCAGCACCTGCTGCCTATCCAACTGGGCCTGTTGCAGCCTCTTCACCATCTCTCGTCATACCATCAAGCGGTGGTTATTTCGGCCATTACTCATCAACACCATCATCAAGTTATATTCCTCAAGGTCCTTCTCGACACAGTATCTCCTCAAGACCAACTACACCTTCTGCACCACATTACAGCTCACCACATTACAATCATCATTATCAAGCAACGCCACCTCTTCGTCAACGTCCTAATTGGGCAGCAGAACAAGAAAAAGAGGTCAGTCAGGGTAATAGATGACAATGGTATCATAATTAACACTTCTTTTTTTCTTTTCTTGCATAGATGGAACGACACCATGCTGATGAACGAAAAGTAATGGACGAGGAAACAAAATGCCTGGCAGCGGTACGAAAAGGTCGATTCGATTTGGAATTGGCAAATTGGGAAACAAGTAAATTGGAACATCAATTGGAATTGGTACAGAAACAATGGAAGGAAACGGGTATGGAGGAAATCGTACAAGCTGAACTGGCTGCTCGACTTCCTGGTGGTGCTCCTCTAAACTTGGGTCATCAAAAAGTAGTCCATATTTAGAATAATTTGTCTCTCTCTCTCTCTCTCTTTTTTGAAAAATAAACAGGTGTCTTTTTATTGTCATTGTCTAGTTTTGCACAAAGGCGGTTAACTTGTTGATATCGGCTGCCTCTTCTTCCACAAGATGTGCACCTGGACCATTCTAAATAAAACATGCATCATTAATATAGAGTGGGATCGACTTTTTTTTTTTTTTTTTTTTTTTTTTTGGTTACCTTTGACCATTTATAAAGTGTGGGTAAAGCAGGCACGTTGTATTTGACACGAAAAGGATGGCTGGTATTCCCTTTCCATTCATTTCTTAGCCCTACAGGCGCTTCAATCAAGACGGCACCAGTGACGTCTACCAGGGCTTTGCGAATAAGAGGATCGGCAATCACACAATCAGGGCACCATGATTGACCAGTCGTTTCTAGTTCAGTACCAAAGAAAACCACAAAGACCTTGTTATGCTCGTCTTGTAATGCCTTTTCAACTTTAGTGTCAAAGTCTTGGATTGTTACTCGGATAAATTGCACCATGATTTTTTTTTTTTTTGATGGAAAGAAAGAGACCTTCTCTCTTCTTTATATACGGGTATGGGTGACGAAAGTATTGGAATGAATGAGTCTATCTTTAGCCAAGATTACAAAAAACAGGCTGCCTATGGCGTCTTTGTCAGACGCGGGGTGTCAATTACAATTTCATGCGTCCATGACATTGAATCCCCGATCTCATCAGTTTCAATCCCTATCACCTTACTTTCTAGTCCGATAAAAAAAAAAGACCATTACCCCATTCATTTGCTAACGATAAAGAGAGGCAATGAGGTTAGTGATTATTGTTTCAATTTCTGAATACCGAGTAAGCCTGTGACAAATCTGGGGTCCACGAGATTTCGCCTATTGGGGTCGGTATTTGAATTTGCCGAAATCATGCATTATTAATCAAGTCCTTGAAGGAGTTTATTATACATCAAATCCACTTTTTTTTTCATGCTCGCATTTACATCCAAGGCACAAATTAGTCAATAGTAATACATGGTTAGATATATAAAATCACATTGATTAGTCATGATGCATTTACACTATACCGTAGACTAAAAAAAAAAAAAAAGTTTGATTTTATTGCTTGTATGATATATAAATAAATTTTAACTATAATAATGACACTATAACTAATTTCCCAGCATTGTCCTCCGTTTGATTGCCGCCGCCACACGTTTACTGCTTGATAGAGAGGGATCGGTTTTATCTTGTCGCATCATTAGTAGTCCACCGGCCGCTTCACCTTCATGAGAGAGTCGTCCTTTTGGTTTGGGTCGAGCCTGCAATGACGAGAGAATCGGTTCTGTCAGCCAATCACTACCGTCTTGATGAATCAGTCGAACATCATGTGTGTCTGGATTCTGTCGATAGGATTCGTTCGAGGCACCGATTCGGATCTTGACGTTGGGTGCAATCTTGACTTTACGTGATGTCAATGGTATATCGTTCATTGTGTCATTAAGAGTCAAGCTGTCGGTGTTTTTCGAATCCACTGGATGATGTTTTTCCGGAGAGAGAAGACCGATCAAATCCCCTTGAGATCGAGCCTGACGATGCTTGTACCATCCATTTGCCACTTGGCTGTTGCTTTTATGCTGATTCTCTACTTGTTGTTGTCGTTGTTCTTGTGGTTGGTGTTCAATGATAGGATGGGCTTGCATGTCCAGGATGAGATTATGCATTTGGCTTGGTAGAGTGGGTGCGTTCATCGACTGAGCTCGAGGTCGTCGAGATACATTTGTTGTAGATTCACCATTTGTTGGTTTAATTGATTTCATTGTTTCCTTGACTTGTTGTAGTTCTCCATTTAATGCTGCTGATCCATTTGATACCCTACGAGATGATGATGATGATGATGATGTTGGTAAAGTGTTCGCTTTCAAAGGTTTCTTCACCACCGATCCTTGTTTACGTGCGAGATTGTTGGGATTATAAGGTTCAGTGAATGGTTGACCTGTGACAAAAGGATGATGCCGTGCCTGTTGAGGAGTCCATCGTTTGAGTGGGTTGAGTTCCAATAAGCCTTGTAAAAAATCGATCATAGCATGTCTATGCTCCAGATCTTGTAAAACCGACCATTAGTATGTTTGGATTATATTGTTATTAATGTTCTCTTTACCTTGTTTAGTATTTTGAATCGAGCGATGACTTGATTTTGTTTGTAAGATAAGATCTGGTATTGTCGTTTGAGCATAGTACTTTTTCCCTGGCAGTTCTGTTTTCTTGTGTTCCAATCCATACTGTTCCAAACTTTTCATCGTGTAAGTATTTTTCCCATTTCCTTTCGTGTCCTTGTTGAAGAAGTCACCAGTGTTCTGTCCAATGTCCAGCATGTCTTGAGGAGGCATTCTAATGAAAAATAGTATCAAGAGGTTTAGTATTACGGAAGAAGGGAAGTTAATGGGACTTACCCCAGCATATCAACAATTCGACGAAGTTGATTGTATTCCGAGCTACCAGGGAAGAGTGGAATACCGATAAAGAGTTCAGCCACGATACAACCCAATGACCACATATCAATAGCCCCCGTATATTGAAGTCCTAGTAAAACTTCTGGAGATCGATAAAAGCGAGATTGAATGTAGGTGTATATTCTATTAGCTTCATGACAGGCGGATCCAAAATCGATAATCTTGATCATTGGTGTATCAAAACTATAAGATAAAAAGGTAGGTTAGTATTCAAAGTTTCTCTTTGTTTTCTTTGTTGTTTACCTGCCTTGTTAATAGTATGTTTTCTGGTTTAAGATCACAGTGAATGATTTTCGCTTCCTTGAGTAGAATGAGAGTATCCAGTAGTTGAAGAGTAAAGACCCGGACCAGATTGATGGCAAGACCTTTGAATTGATTTTGTTTAACCAGTTCATAGAGATTAAAAGACAGCAGTTCAAATACCAAACAAAAGTGATTCTTGTGGGTAAAAGTATGGTGGAGAGTCAGGATATGTTTTTGCGCCTTGGAATCTAGTTTGCTTTTGAGCTGGGTTACGCCAAAAAGTGAGTTAATACATGATCTTGGTCCTGATGGTTTGTTTTATCCTACCTGTTTCAGAATTTCGACCTCCATTCGACTTTGTTCACGGTACGCCACCTTGTTCTTGATCACCTTTACCGAAAACAGTTCACCAGTTGTAATTCGTTCACATTTGACGACTTGACCAAAAGTACCTTGACCTAATAAATCGATTACTCGATATCTTTTTTTTTTTTATTGACTAGTTAGTATCATGTGATCAGCTTTTTTTTTTTTTTTTTTTTCATTATACTTACTGGTATTCCTTTTCTTCACCAAGTATATCATTTACTTTGAGAATGTAATCATAATCGTCGTTGTCGTATCCATCGTTTTTTGCTGCCTTGCTTGGTTTAGTGAGGACTCGTTTCGGATTATCACCAGATTTGTATTGATAGTCAGGATTTTGATTTTCATAAGTGTCCACCAAAGAAGTCGTCATTCGTTTCAATAAAGAGATCTATACAAACATAACATTTGTTTTAGTCATAAAGTATCAAAAAACCCCTTCAATTTATTTATTTACCTGTGTTGTTTTCCTTGTCATGATCGGATGCCAATTATCACCTTTTAATACCTTTTTAAAAGTCGCCGACCGAGGGGGCCAATGTTGTCCTAGATTCATCTGAGGTTCCACCACTGTTGAATAAAAAGGTGAGGCCGGATTAGATTTGATACTGTTATTGCTGATGGTTTTCCTTGAAGAGGCAGCAGAAGAACTGACACTGGGTGTTAGGAAGGGCATCTTGACGGGATGTCGACGTGTGACTCTACTGGCAGATTGCACAGGCGCATTGTCCAGTTCGTAATCTGAGTCCAAATCCGTCGCTTCGGTATGCAGCTTGTATCGACCTGTTTTAAGAAAGGATAAAAACAACAAGTTAAATTAGTTCAAAAGGGAATATCATAATAAGCCTCCCCCTCCCTTTTTCTCATTTATACTAAATACTTTTCATTACCTTGTTGTTGTTTAGTAGTATCCAATGGTAAAGAGACCGATTTGTGTCTTTGTTGCAAACTGGTGAGATCATGTTTCTTTTCCCCATGAAGTGATGGTATAGTTGAAGAGAGACCATCGTCAGTTGGTAATGTCAAGTTGGCCAACCCTGATTGATAAGGTTGTTTCCGGTATAGATAAGTGTTCATTTAGTGGTAAATAAAAAAAGGGGGGATAGTAAAATAAAAAAGTAACCGAAAGAGAGAGAGAGAGAGAGAGAAGGAGGGAATTGAAATTTTTATTTTTAGGGGGAAGGGAGGATCAGATGATCACCAAACTCGGAAAAGCCGAGCAAAAAAGTTAAGGTTTATTACCGACAACACAGTTGTAAATAATCATCCTAATTCATCTTGTGGTGGTGATGATGATGGTGATGGTGACGAGATTCTATTGTGTAAATGTAATAAGGGAGTGGAGGAGGCTGATGGATGTAATCTATTAGTAAAAGTGGAATGTAATCTATGTCTAGTAGGTCGCCGTTCAGGATGATGATAGTAGATACGATGGAACGCCGAAGTCAGTTTGTTGTCATCGTCGCTGTCATCGTCGCTGTCACTATCATCGCTACTGTCATCGCTACTGTCGTCATGTTCTTTATCGTGTTGTTGTTGAGTGCCATCCTTGTGTGAGTATATACCACCAAAAAGACGACCAAAGAATGATGTACTATGTAGTTGCTGTTGTTGTTGCTGTTGATGATCATGCACATATACCTGGTTCAATTCCTTGCCAGCCTTTTGTGATTCTTCCAATAGTCGTACCACCTGTGCAATGTCCATTGCCGTTGTTGATGATGGCTGTTGATATTCTTCTCGACTGTCACCACTAGTATTCCGACCAATTGTCACGATGGGTGGACGTGTGGGTACTGGATCTAGAGTTTTTCGTTGGACAGGAAGCCAGAGTTGTGGTAGTTCACCCACTAGATAAGGATTGCCATACCATTTCAAGCCCGTGTCAAGAACCCCAGGGTTTAAAAGCATAGGTGGTTGTCGATAATCTGTCTTGTTGTCTGGTATAGCTTTGTAATTGTCTTCATCCAAAATCATATGTCGTTTACGGTGTTCCGATCGCAAAGGTAATGGGACATGTTGATGATGTTGATGGGCTGGTCGATCGAATCTGTTGCGTGTGTTGTTTTTCACAGACTTGAGAGCGCTAGTCCATCGAGCCCTGGCGATGGTTGTCTTTTCTTCATTTGAGGGTGGCGATGCTGTCATTGTTGCTGGGTTGTCGTCCTTTTCTATTGTGTCAGAGATTGATTTGAGCTTCTTTTCTTGTTCCCTTAAAAGTTGCATTGGTAGGTGTAAACTATTTCGGGCGTAACCAGCATCAATTGTGAATTTGAATATAAGAGTCAACACAACCAAAGGTATACAGAGAGCACCAAGCACAAATGAATCCTTGAGAAAGAATAAGCCCAGCATAGTTAATTGGAAAAGAATCATCCCAGTAATCACCCGAGGAAACACCATTGTCCATAGCTGCCCTGCCGCTTCGTAAGGTCTAAAATACACTAGGGAGATAATTGAGATGGGTTAGTTTGATTCATTCCATATTCTTTCTTTTTGACTTACCATATAGGAATTGGTACTTGTATACAATATAAGTAATAGCAAAATAGAGCGCACCAAAAACCAATATGATTGGAGAGATGGTTGAATATTCAAGCACAATAATGAAGATCAGCAAAGGATCAGCATACCCAGTACCGTAATTAAATGCCCCTGGACTCCGCGCACTACCATGTTCCCGAGGAGTTTTGGCAAGGACATAGATGGAGAAGCCACGCACAATAAGGGATCCAAGCAACAGTAGTTTTAATGGCATTCTAGAACAAGAGGAAAAGATTAATACTTAAAAGAAGCAAGTTGCATTGACAATCGGACTTACAATAGTATCCCATGCAATATTGTATAGTTGATAAAAAAAGGGGACACCTAAAGCAAAGAAGTAGATTAGTCATGATATGTATAGATTGATTTTCCACTTACCTTTGGAAGACTAGTGGCCAGTATCCGCGCTATTTCAGTGGGTTGCTGGATGACAATGACAATAGTATTGATGGCCGTCGATACAAGTGTAAACACCAGGAGCACGTTGAATATGAGGAAGAAGAAGTATCTACACAAGTTAAGAATAAAAAAAATAATAAAGATCAATGAGTGACTTGGTAGACAATAGTTACATACATGTTGTATACATTACTTGCTAAGTGTGGATTCAGAGACAGCACTACGAGATCGTAACCCTTGAAGGACACCCAGATCTAACAATCAAGATAAAGAGTTAGTATCAATCCATTTCCTAAATATATCACCAATGTTTTTTTAAAAGTCTTACAATCCAGTATAAGAGGCAAGACACCCATAAATATATTGACCAAAACAGTCGGCACCAGTCCTTGGACAATGTTTTGTAAAAAGGCATTTCCATTAATAAAGTCACCAACCCCGGGAGCCACTTTGATGATGGCTTCGATACTTGTGAATGAGGAGATAAATGTGATGGGCACGGTCCAGAATACCACCAAAGCAATGGTGAAACTCCATACCAGGATATCACGGATTACACGTTGTTTCCCACTGATGTGAATATTCTTCCACAAGACGTTTCTAGGTTCATAGGCATTTGCTGTTCGGCACCGGAAGGGTACAGGATTGATGGCAATCTGTGATGCTATTAGCTATAGAATAAATTAGTAAAAAAAAAAAAAAAAAAAAAAAAAAAAAAAAAAAAAAAAAAAAAAAAAAAAAAAAAAAAAATAGATCCCCCTCCGTTATGTTTCGCCTTACCGCGCTTGCCATGTTTTCAAAGGTAACAAAGCCAACTGAGGTCATATCGAATTGTGGTGATTCCCTTGCTTCCACAGCCAATTTGTTCCAATAATCGAACTCCTCGGTGTAATAGTCAATCGCATCTACCTTTTCCCCCCGTAAACCAAGGAATCCTGTTCGAACTTGAGGTCGTTGTCGGGCTGGTATGGTATCCTTTGCTGTATCCAATTGTTGAAGAGCCGTTTTCCCATCTTGTTGCATGTTTGTTATCTTGTTGATCCGAAGGGGTATCGAGTCATCAACCACATCTTCCCTTGTTGAGTTTATACTAACTTGATCTTCATCGAGTTTGAGTTTCAGGTGTTGTTGATCAGTTGTGTTTTTTTGTTCCTGGTGAATATTCCGTGCATGGTGATAAATATGTTCGGGTGAGTAATGTGGATTGATGCAAGGATTTCCCCAATACTTGACATAAGATTCCTCCAGTTTATCCAAAGCATGTGCCCGTTGTCGTAGAATATGCCCCAGTTTCTTGACATGTCGTACCACATGAGAGGATACCACCATACCGATTCCGAGACTTTCAAAATAGTCCGCCAGAGCCTGATCGGTACGCAATTCTTCGGGTAGACCAGTGATAATGATCGATCGACAGACAAGTGTGTTGGAGAGTTGTAAAAGATAGCGTGCCCGCATGTAGATATAAGAGTTGTAGTTCTGCTGAAGGAAGAACCATGTAACAATGGTGAAGAAGTAGGTGAATACAAGATAGGCGATCAAATAAGGTGAGGATTCGCTGACAACCGTGATGGAGAGATGATCCACGGGATTGAGAAGAGGATCAGTAAAGTTTCCTGTCGTGGTACTGATAGGGATTAACGCCACCACACCAAAAAAGGAGCAAAGGCTAAAGATCTTCAGTCCCATCACAATAAAGTCGAGCATCTAACAACAATAATAATAATAACGTGAGCATTCACAATCTTTTTTGTTTCTTTTGTTTTTTCCCAACTTACGATAACTGCATCCAAGCCAACCTTGTCCAACATTTCCGTTTTGCTGATCCGAATGAGAGGAATAATCCACCCAAAAAAGGAATCGGGCAATTTGGGGGGTTTCCGGCGCTTCATACTTTTTCTTGGGGCAAAGATCACCGGCCACCTATTAAAATCATAAAGAGAGAGAGAGAAAGAGGTGAGAATGCGTGGGAGCTGGCATCAAGCAAAACTTACCTTGTGCGCAGGAAGCAGAAGAGCAAAAAGCAAACAAGACCAACAGATGCACAAATAGCCAATTGACTTCCAAGTCCACTTTGGTTTTGCTTGGCAGAGGAGGCAGTGGATCCTGGTAATGGAGTAGAATCTTGAGGTTGATTTGTGGCTTGAGTTGAGGTAGATGTCATAAAAGTCGTTGCTGTAACCAGCTCTGTTGATAAAGAGCTAATAAAAGAGGAGACGCCATTAAAAGTTGGAGTGGGTGAAGAAGGTAAAGATGAAGTTGCATTCATTGAAGCAAGGTTGTTGGTATAGAATTAAAGAGTTATAACAAAATCAAGAGGAGAAGGTGGAATATACGTCATATAGCATTTAAAGCAAAATGAAACGCAAATCAAAGAAGAAAAGGAAAAGAAGCAAAAAAAAAAAAAAAAAAAAAAAAGGTTCGTCAAGCTTTATATTTTCAAAACCCGCCATAATGCTTGATGACAGGCACCGTACTTTATATTGTACTTTGTTTCGCCCGGTCTAAATAAATCAAGCCAGACCATGATATGTTATCAACCTATATTTCTGACTCTTTTTTCACTTTTATCGAGTACAATTTACATCAGGTTCACACATAGTCGAGCGTTTTCTTTAGATTCCATGAAAAAGAGAGTTTGTCTTCCTTCATATTCAAATCCCGATCTAGTGTGACACCGTACAGAGACAGGATGGTGCAAGATTATGCTTCCGTACAAAAGAGCTCAGAGCTTTTTGATACATGTACCAATCAGAGCCATGTCACACTCTGTTCCAAGAATGGTAATAATCATTCGGTTCGGATGATGTACTTCATTTGATACAAACCTTTCCTTTCCCCCAAAAATAACGTAAATTGAACTCTCGACAGGCTTTGAAAGAACAAACTTATTGCAAACCCCGCTTACCCTCACCTTGAATCTTAAGAGAGCTCTACTTCCTTGATGAACAAGCGATGCTAATGACAAAAGTGACCATGTGCATTCCTTCGCCTATTTCCAACAAAGTTTACATAATGGCCAATATACCAAGTCCACTGTATGGAGCAGTATAGCCTCAAGATCGTTTTAACCTAACCTTTTTGACACACAAGACAAAACTTATTTCAAAACCCGCTTACCCTCACCTTGAATCTTGGGAGTGCTCTACTGCCTTAATGGAAAGTGCATATAAACCATACCAATCCAAAAGGTATATAAAGCAGTTAATGATCATGTTTTTGACAGTGAAAGACAAGCGGGAATCAAATGATATTCTTTTTGGCGGGATTTGAATTTGAATGATTTTTAGTTGTTTGAATCACCCTCTTATTCCAAAGACAACACACTGGACCCTTGATCCCAGAGGACCCTTTTTATTTATCCAAGAGCTTCTAAAACATAGCAAAAACAAAAAAAAAGTCTAATATAAAGTATAGAAGAAAAAAGAGAGATGGAGAATTATGGTCTTTTCCTCTAGTAGTAGCCCATCAAGGACGATTCTTTGTATGTTGTATTGAAGGTTGATCTGAATTGATTAACGCAGCCAAGGAAAATCGCCTGATACACTTGACTCTTGAGCGCAAAGTATTGACTACCTATCATTTTTCATAAAAAAAAATTGATAGCTACACCTCGCTAAACCCAACTTGTTACAGGTTGACTCGACATTGATTGTTCATATTCAAAGAATATCAACGTTATCAAGAAGTTAGCTATAAAATGATCTCTCTCTCTCCTTTATTGGTTTGCATGAATGTCGGAATTGGAAAAAAGTAAAAAAAGAAGATCCAATAAAAGTGCTTTCTTTTCAACTCCAGTGCTACGGCCAATGAAATCAAAAAAAGTGTGACGTGAGGACTCAAGGGGGATAAAAAAACATTTAGTGACCCTTGATTTTATTCTTCTTTTCTTTCCTTCATCAATACAATCTATCATGTCTCTTGTCAACCGTCCCAACAACATTCTCGCTCAACAACGATACTTCCAAGTAAATAACCAATTTTTTTTACACTGACGGGATGCAACTACTAATTTTTTTTAACTACTTAGGCTCCTTCCAAATCTCCCTTGTTCCTTCGTGGTCCTCGGGATAAGTTGTTTGTCTATGGTACTTTCCTTGTCCTCGGTACTGGTCTCGTTGGTTCTCTCTACGGTGCCACCCGTATGGTCCGCGTAAGTAGTGATTCATTAGTATTTATGATAACAGATGGATTAACTAGACTCTTTTTTTAATTGTATAGGATCTCAAGAACTAAATGCACCTCCATCTTGGTGAAACACACCTCTTTTATCTAGAACATAGAAATAGATTGACACTCCTCCTCACCCATTCCACACTTGCCACATAATAAAGAACTTCTTTTATTGTTTAAATCAAAACCATATTTTACGTGTACTTGAAATGACAAACGGATGCGTTTTTGTGTTAAGGTTTGTTTTTTATTACCTTGATCTGCTTATTCTCATGCATTTGTTTTTGTGTTAGCATAAGCCTAACTTTATTATTGCTTGCAGGTGCTTCGGAACAGAGTTCTGTTTGCTGTCTTCAAGTGGTACTTTAAGGCGTACTAGGCGGGGATTAAAAATCGACAGTAATGGGATGATGGGTAATGATAAAATGATAGGTGGCATGATTGATTCAGGGCACAGTACTGATGGATAGTGATATTATTATGTTACTTATGATTGAAGAAGGTCTACAGGTGGGAAGAGAAAAAAAAAACAAGGTGGGCGATTGATACTACACGAGGCTCGAGTCCTTCTTCATGTAAAGAAGACAATGTTAAACAAGTTTGAATCATTTTTATTTTTATTTATTAATTAAAGAGTATATACAACATAAAGTTATAATAATAGTATAAAAAGAAGGAGAGGGGAATACTATGGCTAATAACAAGTATAACTAATCAGATCAAACAAACACAGTCAATGTCTTTGTTCTTGTTCCTTTATCGTTTGATACATGGCGTTCATAAATAGCAGTAGAGGTCGTAGATCCCAGGTCAGTGTATTCGGTCATGACATCATGGAATTCATCTTGATCATCTTCGTCCATTTCAGGCACAGCATCAAGACCTTCATTTGATTGTTTAAAAGAAGACTCGAGACGATTGTCAAAAGCACCACCACGAGGCACAATCACCGATCGATAGCAGAAATCAGCAAAGATCTTGTCCGCCTTGTCCAGCACCGCTTTATCCTTGACCACTTCACGCACACAAAACCAATCATGCACGCAATCCTCTATGACCACCTCGACATCGACCCCATCGTTTTCCGCCTTTTGAGCCAAATCCAGAGCATCGTCACGCATCACTTCCTTGTTGCCAATATAGAGTAACACCCGAGGACTAAAAAAGGCCTGAAACCCAGTCTGGAGTCGCATGATCCCCAAGGCATGGTTTGGTGGATCGTTCGGTTCCAGTGGTTGAAAGTAATCCTTCTTGATGAGTTTGGCAGTTTGTTGAGAGACATAGTCGTACTTGACATTTTCCTTCCATGATGTTGACGTTGTTTCTTCGGTCACCAAGGGTGAGATCAATACCGTACCGGCCGGTCGTGGGAGTTCGGTGAGAATGGGCGCATTGGTATCGTTTTCAGGATCATCAGTGACAATTTCGAACATGCTTGGGTCGTGAGTGATAAAGAGCATTTCCAATACGAGTGATGAGCCAGCTGAATCACCCGTTGCGATAATTTTGGATCCATCCACTTTGTGTGTCTTGATCAAACATTCGTAGGCTCGTACCACATCTTCCACTGGACTAGGGAATTTGTACTCGGGTGCCAACCTATTTCAAATACCGCCAAGCTTAGTTACCCCAGTGTTGCGCGCATTTCCCACCCTTTACGTACCTGTAATCCACTGACATGATCAAGACTGTAACCCCATACTTTTCTTTTAAAGCTCGGATCCATTTGATATAAGTATCCAAAAACATCGTACCTAATATTAACATGTTAGTCATCAAGTATAAACCATTATTCTCTACAAAAACTACTTACATCTTCCCACCCGAAAGCCGCCACCTACAGTAATAAGTCAGTCAGTCGGACAGTTATACATGATATTGACTTACCATGGACATTAAAAAGGATAATGTCAGCCTTTTCAATACGTTCAGCCAGTCCTTTTTCATCGACTTTTTGTATATTTTCACCAATCCAACAGCCAGTCCATTCTTGATTCCAGGGCACCTTTTTATACCACGATCGATGAGACTTTCGAGGTTTTGTGATATCGTCCAAGACCAAACGAGCAGCCGGTGCAGGTAAGGCAAATACCTTGCGAAGAATTTTAATCGTCGCTTTTGGTGGTAATCGACGTCGTACTTGTTGTCGAATGGAATCCATTTTATCAATAAGAAGAAAAGAAAGAAAGAGAGAAAAAAAAGTGGGGTCATCTCCGCCTTTTTCAAAAAAAAAAAAAAAAAAAGAGCGGACGGGCGGGATTTGAATATTTTTCACAATGGTGTGCTACTTGACCTTCACATGACAAGTGCCTTGCAAAAATATAGTATAGGATCGATTTGTGTATATGAAAATGACAAATGTTAAAATAATCTTGTTATGGTTTGAAAACACGTTTTAGAATGAATCAAGTGTCAATGGAAAATAAAATAAAAAAAGAGTGGTTCGTGCACTAAATGGTGATCCTTTTTTTTTATTTTTTTTATCAGTGGCAATCGAGTCCCCCCTTTGTAGCAGCAGGTGATGGAATATTCCAAGTTTATCCGATTGACCTCATGATAACCCAACTGGTCCACCTTCATTGTTATCTTGACCAAATGGTCCTCTTCCCCTCTTTTTTCTTTTTTCTTTCTTTCTTCTCTTCTCTTTTTCTTTCCCTTTCTACTTTTCTTCCCCTAAAACAATAATGACAATGTATCAAAATACTTCTACATATTTGAACTACCTGGATGATCGACATACTATATATAGTTGCGGGAACTGTCGTACTAATCTCATATACCAAGATGATATTATCTCCAAAGGGTTTCAGGGGCAGGTAGGCTATAACCGGTGTTTAAAAATATGATAGCTAACTCCGATTTTAGACAGGGCGAGCCTACTTGGTGGTTCGCATCAGTAATATAAAGCTCGGTGTCAAGGAAAAGAGGATGCTGATGACAGGTATTCATACCATTGCCGAGATATCATGTATTCTATGCCACAACAAACTGGGTTGGAAATATATTTATGCTGTAGAACAACCACAAAAGTTTAAAGAGAACAAGTTTATAGTTGAAAAGTTAAAGATAGTTAAAGAGACAAGCCCAATAGAATCAACAACCTATCGAGATGAGTTTATTATGTGATTAAATGAATGATTGGTTTATTAGGACTATAGTACTATTATTATTATTATTATCTAATTTATATTGTGTCTGGTTCATTTTGATCGATTCACTAGTTCTAATAAAAAGTCTTGACCATTAGCCATTGTTCCACCTATAGTATCAAAAGTAAATACAATATATATTAGTTCTTTTATCCCTTTGTCTTTTCTTACAATTACCTTTTTGTCCCCAGGTAGAGTTTGATCCCAGTCCCTTGTTACTCCATGCTTTTTCTTGACTTTCATATTTGACTGGCCTTACAGTTGCATCCAGGTTCGAATTGGAGAATGCCGTCAACGTATTTGAGTAACCTATGTACACATATAAGGTGAGTTTACAAGCTTCTTTCATTTTCTTTATATACCTACGTTGGTTCAAGAAGGCTGATACTTCCGTTCCGTTAAATCCATTCATTCCAATATGAGTATGGCGTTTATTGCTGCTGCTGCTGCTGTTGTTACCAAAGTGGGTATCCTTTTGTCGTCCTACGATAAAATGATAGGATCTAAGATACGAAGCATCAAACCCCACGGTCACCTTTTTATTCTTTCTTTGTTTATTTGTTCGTATGTTTACCTTGTATGTTCTTCCGGTGGGTCGCTGGTGGATATGTTGATGTTTGCTTCAAGGAGTCTCGTCTATTAGATGGCTTCTTGGATTGGTTTCCTATCAAAAAGTAAAGAATGGTTCTTCTTGTTAATAAAAAGCCCTAGTCAATTCTTTATCCCTAATCAAATTCTTGTTTTCTTACTTACCAGGCATGGTATTGGTGTGGGAGTATGTTGGAATATACAAAGTGAAAGAAAGCGAATAAATGGAAAAGAGTAAAAATGAAATTAATTTGTACCAGCGACAGGGTGATTCCCCCAGTCACGCGTACTGACAAACTTGCTACTTGATGTGATGATAGTCCTTGCAAAAACTATCCCTTAACCATCTTGTCACCAAGTTGTAATGGTTTGATGTATACTAGGTTTGGTTCTTGTATCAAATCCTATAAACACAGCATCCCATCACCTCAATAAAGCCAACTACGGCTGGGATTGAATTCACTATGGGATTCTTTCTTTTTTTCTTTTTTTCTTTTTTTTTAAAAAATCTCCAAACTCTCTTTCCTCCCTTCCCCCCCCCTTTTTTTTTTATACATTTGACTCAACCAACTCCTCTCTCTACTTTTACCTCTAATCCATTACAAGGCGGGAAAACAAAAAGACACACTCTCCTTTTTACATGAACCCGCCTCCACCCACAAGTCCACCCTTGTTGCCTGCACTGACTGCGCCTAACAAGACGTTGTTGACAAGCGACAAGCATTCTTTCCGACGACCTTCACTTTATCAAAACAATAGTAGCTCACCATTATCACCGTCCTCACCACCTTATCTACAACAATCACCTACGTCTGAATTAGCCGACTCATTCTCAAGCATTGGTGCTGCCGCCATCTCTCGATCGTCATCCAACTTGTCTACTGGCAGCAAACCATTACCGTCTTTACCCTCAACGACAACACCCGCGAATCTCTACACTGGCTCATCTATAATAACTAGTCCACCTCAACAGAAAATCACCTCCCAGTATTTTAGTAACACTCAAACACTGGCACTCAAAACACTATGCTCTGCTGGAACTGTGGATAGTATGGATAACACTTTTTGGTCATCCTTATTGAACCATCGACGGGTGACAGCGACACATACTCCGTAAGTGATATAATGACAATGTTAACAAAGACTGACCTTCTTTTTTTTCTTCTTCTTTATATATATATATATATATATAGACAAGATGCGTTTGATTTGGAAATGGACACCGTGGGCTTATCTATTGAATTGGCGGCGAATAATATCAGGACACAAAACTTCAATAAATTGGTTTTGCATCTACTCAGTCAATTGGTATTACTACAAGAAGCGGAACCATCAATGTAAGTCTACTGGTATAATAAACATGATCTAACCTTTCCCCTACATCCTTTTTAATTTAGAGCCATTCCCACTTGCACCTATAATGCTCTCTTCTTGGTTCGGGTCTTCTCCAAGCACTTTGTGGGTAATCTTACCAATGCTGAAATCACTGATCAGTTTGAAAGTAAGTGATCGACGACTATGATGATGAAATAATGAAACTCAGCTCTCCTTCTCTCTTTATATATTGTAGGTATTTGCCCTTTACCCAAAGCACAGGCCATTGATCTTGATCCAGAAAAACTACCTATACTTCCTCAAGTACTTGACAATGATAAACCAAAGGCAGAACAACTCTTGGATCTACTCTTATCATTGATCATCAATCTGGATGCAAAGTAAGTATAATAATTGACACATGTGTTTAAACTATTGAAACTAAAAATTAGCTTTGTCTCTATTGATTTAGTGCAAATTATTCCACGTATGAATTTTATGTGGAACTACTGAATACCTTACTTGTCCTATTCTCAACACAATTACATCACCTTAAGCTTGAAGAAGACAACTACTTTTTGGATCTGCTTTTGGATATGTTTGGGTAAGAAAGATAAACAAAGAAGAGGGAAGGGAAAAAAGGAATATACTCACTCTATTTAATGATGAATGATAGAAAACGGACCAATGCACTTGTGGCGAAATTATTGGATAATGTGATCGAACAGAAACCACCACCCAGTCAATCCTCTAGTGTGGTTTACAGTGCTTATAGTTACTTTTTTGCTGGACGACCTACAGCTGGTGATGCTGATCCTCTCCCTGTGGCCGACCGTAGTCTGTTACTGCTCTTGCTCCTGTCTACTCAATCTCGACAATACCGAAATGCTATTGCTGGTTTACGCGATCTCCATTGTAATTAAAAAGAATATGATTATATATTTGGTGTAATGTATTAACTGTATTGTTATTAATGATAAAACAGTGTTAAATTTGGATCAGGAAGGGCGTGAAGGAAAAATGCATTTGATATCCTTCAAAGATCTATATTACATCTTTTGCCAGTAAGTACCTTCTATTGTCAACATTATATATCCTGTCTAACTTGTCTCTTTCTTCTTCAGGTCCTTACATATCGAGGAACGTATGTTGTTATTCTATTTGCTCTTGGTGGAAAATGATTCATTTAGGGTTTACATCTTATCAAGAACGGATCCTGAAACTCTGGTATGATATCAAAAGGTAAACAGTGAATACATGAATGATGATTACTAAACTCCTTGGTATAGTATATCCCGATGCTCAAGATGATATATGAATTCACTGAAAACCGATCAAACTTCTCCCAAGTTTACATCCTGATGATCATTCTTCTAATATTCAGTCAAGACGATGTTAATAATGAAACGATACAAAAAGTGGTAAGAAAGAAAAGGGATCAAATTATGATAGACTAATGTTATTACTTTCTTTTGTAGATGGTACATAATCTTACTTGGTTTACAGAACGACCTTTGTTGAAATCAGTATCTTTGGGTGGATTGACGATTTTGGTGCTAATACGGACTCTACAATTCAACTTGTCACATCAAAAGGTAACACCGAAATGCGCATGTTATATGTTTAACTAACACATTAAATGTTTTCAGGATATATTCTTCCATACAAACTGCCTCGCCATCTTGGTCAATATGTCAGGGTGTATATTGGATATGCATGCTTATGTTGCTCAACGTCTTACAGGGTAAAAAGTAAAAAGTAAAAAGTTTGATAGAAAAGATATTAATCATGGTTATTTAGGGTATTTGAACTGATTGCACGACGTTATCAAAAATGGACAGCCAAAACACAGGAAATGACGGTAGATATCACGGTGTATGAAGATTTACTGATGCTGATGCTGGAAATCATCCATTCGGTACTGACTCATCGACTGAAACACAACATCCAACTCGTATATGCACTCTTACAGAAACGAGACATTTTTATTCAATCCCGGTATCAGTCTCGGTTCTCATCGGTGGCAAAGAATGTGGAGAACGTGATCAACTACTTTCATGGCAGGGTGTCCGAAGCTAACTTGAAATCACCTTCCACCAATGATGTCCTGGATCTTATCGAACAAGCAGCAAGAACCTGGCCGACCCAACGACTCGTACCTATGACTGAACTCAAATTCCAATATGAAGAAGAACAAGATGCCAGGGATTTCTTTGTACCTTATGTGTGGGCACTGGTGCATCGACGGAGTTTTATCTATTGGAGCGAACAAAAGGCCCATGTATTGGAATCGTATCGGATCATCAACACACAACAAGATGATGGTGCCAATCTCTCTCATCGGCATGATCAGGGTTGATGCACACTTGATACATAGTATTTAGATTAGATCCTTTTTATTATACCTTTTTATCTCTATTTTTACTTGCTGATAATAAACCAAATCACCCTTTGTCTCTTTGTTGTATGTACTTGTCATGTCTCGTCTTCTTTTTTTTTTTTTTTGGTTTAACATTGGGGAGTACACATTTTGATGCCAACCTTCCCCCTTAAAAAAAAAAAAATGGCAGGACGATCGGGCATTGAAAATTTGCATTGTTACACCGATCCTTCCAGCATAAAGAATGGACCAGTTTCAATCCAATGAGCAAAACAATCAAAATTGAAATGGGGTTGGTTGGTTAGGATCCCGAAAGAGGGATTATGACCATTAGCGGTTTTTCATCCGGCAATGATCTCATTATCCGAATCCAATTAGTACTGTATAAAAATAGTTTCCTGCCATAATGTCGGCATTTGAATATTCCTCGATTTAACTGTAAATCTTCGCCGTTTTTCGACCCTTCTTTTTTTTTTTTTTTTTTTCTTCTTCTTCTTTTCTTGAATGTATATATACCAACTAAATGTATGAAAAGGATGATGATTATGTATATTATAAAAGCCATGGCACCCCACCACCTCATTATGATCAACAAATGATGGGTATCAGTGACGAAGACACTAAATTCGAATTAGATGAAGAAGAAATGTTACAACCGACACGACGAAAAAAACGACAAGGATGTTTGGATAAAGTATGTTGTGGGTGTTGCGTGTGCTGTCCACGCTGGACGCGGTATTGCTCATGTATGTTACTCATGCTTCTTGTCGGACTTGGTATTGTCGTTGGTGTCTTGGCCGCCTTGTTTAAAATGCCTCGAGTTGAAATGAATGGGCTTGAAAGTCAACCGGCTGTGGAGGTCACTGGGGGAAATACCATTCATCTTGGTTTCCAACTTCAAATCAATGTGGATAATCCTAATATCGAAGGTAAATGAATAGTACTAGAAAAAGAAAAAAAGATGATAGTACTGATAGGCGGTCTTTTATATATAGGTATTACGTTTGACTCGATCGTGGCAAAAGCATATTATCCCAATCATCATGACGTCTTACTAGGTGGAGGTAAAAAACAACAAGTGGTGATCAACAAGAAAGCCATAAGTACTTTTACTTTCCCATTCAACTTGACGATTCCCATCTCCAACAAATCGTATCAAGCCATCTTTGCCGATCTGTCAACCCGTTGTGGTCTGGATGGTTCTATTAAACAACCCATCTCTATCGATTATGATATCATCCCTACTGTCAAACTCGGTGTCCTTCCAATCTCATTCACCATCTCCAATTCGGCTCAGTTTGATTGTCCAGATGTGATTTCTCATCTGGATGATTTGGGGTCTTCCTCTGCTTCCTTCTCTGCCTTGACCGCTGGCGAATGAAGGTTACAAACTAGTTTTATAGACCATTCCCTTTTTGTGTATAGTATAATTTTTTTTTGTGTGTGTATAATAAAATCAATTTATGGCTCATTCATTATCTACAATGGTCTTCTTTCAACAATGATTATTTGAATCCCGCCAAATATGCATTGTGCGATATTTAAATCCCGTCTTTTTTTTTTTAATCATTCGATGATCATTGTTATCCATGTTTTTCATTGTTTTAAAACGAATTCCATTATGCATAAATCAATTCTTTATTAAGGATGATCATAAAAAGAGGGAGGTGGTGATTAATAGTACAAAGTGGGGAGAGGGAGGAGGGAAGAAGTATAATCTAATGTGAGAGTCAAGTAAATCGAATAACCATGACACTTAGGTTATCAGTACTAAAGTTCGCCAAAGCATGTTCCAAGAGTGTCCTACTTGCCATTTGTGGGTCCTTGATATCTTTGATGAGATCCACAGCTACTTGATCGTCACAGACATCCCATAACTATAAACACAAAAAAAAAAAACGAGTGAGTACCCCCCCCAAATAAAAAGCGATTATCTCCATTATAACATACCCCATCACAAGCCAAGATCATGAATTCATCTTGGTCTTCCACTAGTTCTGTGGTGGTCGTATAAGGATCTCCTACCACGAACTCCTTCATGACACTATCGCCTAATGATCGAGTGACCGCCAGTACACCATTCACCCGGTTGTTCATCATAAATCCACCAAGTTCCATTATCCGTTTCGCTTCGTTTGCATCCGAGCCTTTGTGATCGTATGATAGTCGAAGCGCAATTCCTTGGCGACTAATAGAGATTTAGTGAGTGTTTGTCGATGAAGAGAGTAGAAAAGACTCACCTTAACACAGCTCTTGCATCACCCACATTACCAGTATAAAGAGTCCGCTATATAAAGAAGGAAGAAGAATCAATATATCTACCAATACCCTACTATTTACTTTTTACCTTTTTGTCTTTTACTTGAACGTAAGCAACAATGGCTGTACATCCGGAAGATTTACCATCGTTTTCATTGACTTGGGAATCCACTTGAAGGAAGGCTTTGTGTAAAATCTCCGGGACAGGTGTGGTTGATTCGAATTGGTTTAAACAGCTGGCTAAAATCTACAAAAGAGTTGAGTATATATTTAAACACATGTTAATCTATTGATAATACTTACGCGATGAAAGTTATGTCCACACCATTCAGCAGTTTCTTTACCCGCATGACCATCAAAGATTGCAAAGAACCCTTGACGAGGTACATTGTTGTAGTTGGTGATGTAACAGTGAGCGTCTTCCATTGTCCGCCGGCATCGTTTATTCCTGTCTTCGCTAATACCAATAGTGTATCCGTCCGCCTGTATACTATTCTTTTCCATGAGATGAGTTAAAAGAGAGAAAGAGAGACGGAAATAAACAAAAAAAAAAGGCGTTGACCACTTTTGAGTGATCGACAGAGCGGGATTTTAAAAATCAACGACGGATCCAAATAGGATGATGATGATAATGATGACACTATCTGTCATACAACCAAGATCATACACAAGTAACATGACACACATTTGATAGATTACATATAGTAACATGATATACATACATATAATAACAAATAGAGACAATACTGTAGTTACATATATATATATATATATATATATATATAGATTCTTTATTTAATTTTGGCCAACTTTTTATTGGCAAATTTCATTTTAGTTTGAGTTCTACCAACATCCCTATCTAATTCATCCAATAATTGATTCTGAGTTTCCAATTCGTCACCTATAGCATAACCAAGTTGTTTTTGTCGATTCAAAATAGCACTGAATTGTTCCACCTGTTGATCCTGGTCCTCCATCAATTGTTGTTGATACTTGACGATACCTTCATTATCCAGTCCACGTGTTACTTGAGTTTCTTTAGCCAATTGATTTTGCTTGAATGCCGCCCCAAACGCACGTCCACCTGTACTATTACGTTGGACCATCGATGATGGTTCCTTGTCATTACCACCACCCAATAATGCATTTCGATCCTTTAATCCCTTGTTGTTATAATTGTTTGTCGGTATAGTTGATGATGGTGTTTCATTAGTCACATGTCCATTGAATGATGATGAAGAAGAAGTAATAATGGTGGTGGTATTGTTGTTGTTGGTATAAAGCAAATCATGATCTTGTCGTCCAGTACTGACCAGTTTCAACAGCTCATCCTTTTCATCCTTGAGTGTATTCAACATATCCTGTCGTCGTCGGAGTTCACCTTCAGACATCATACAACCCAATCCTGTCGCCAAAGTATGTAAACCAGATTCCAAATTCGACAATCGAGAGGTCAATGTCAACAGCAACTTTTTCGCTTGCATCGTACAGTTATGAGACGCCGAGATTTCATTTCGAGCGATATGAGTGGACCGTTTGTTGATCAAGGACCTCGTTTCCCGTGCCGCCTGTGTCATGTCTTGATATTCATCCAGCCAGCTTTCAGACGTATACACCATGTCCAACGGTCGTCCAGTGGGGATGGCCAAGAATCCACGCCACACATCGGTTTGTCGCCATCGGTCATCTCGGTCACTGAGGATCCCACGTATATAATCTTCCAGTCCTCGTCGTCTCTCTTCAATCTTGTAGGTATCACCAAACGTCGATGGGAATAGGGACTTGCCGGGAAGTTTGACTGGTGGTGGATGGTGAGGGTAGATGGCCACTAGCTGGTCATGGAGTTTCTTGAATTCCGAGTAGCGTCTCCATACTGTCCAATTACGTACCGCTGCATGGACATCGATTTTATATACTGTATGTGGTTTAGGTTGTTGTCGAGTGTCACTTTCCCGTATAAAGATGGCTTGTATTACTTCTGTCATTTCGTTAATGTAGTCAACTGGACAAAAAAAAAAAGAGAGAGAGAGAGAGACAAGAGAAGAAATGCAATTTTTCCACTCCTGTTGGGAAATCTCCCTCTAATTTTCAAATCCCGTCTGGTGCTGGCTGGGACGGGATTTGAAATGTAAAAGACCTGATACACAAATGTAAAACGGGGAGTTTTAGTAAGGAGAAGATGATTGGTGAAGAGTGACCCAGTCCAAAGAAAGAAACTTTATTTACATCCCGTCGCTATTGAAACGATTTCATTTGGCACGAGGTGCGTTATGATGATCTATTTTTGGGGAGATTTCTTCTTGGCTCGTCTGACATTCTTTTTTCCTTCTCTTCTCTTTTTCCTCTCTCTCCACTCTCTCTCTCTCTCTCTCTTCTCTTTTTTCTTTCTTCTTTCACTTCTTTTCATTGTTTGCCTATGAAAAAGAAAAAGTAAAGCCAACCGTACCCCCCTCTCCCTCCCACATTATGCTAAAAAAAAATGTCGGCGGGCTTTAAAAATGAATGCGTCAATGAAATCTCCTAAACACTCTACCATCCATGTTTGTTTGGTTTATGGGTCTTTTGAAAAAGGCATTCTCTTGAACCATCCGTGAGTATAAGAAAACAACTAGTGTCAGGGGTGGCATGACGCCCACTTTTGGGCTAGCGTGTGAGTCATTCCATGATACACAAAAAACTCGGTCTTTAAAAGGGAATTTTTCTCGCTGGAACGTAATGAATGGTGATTGGGGAATGCAAAAAAAAAAGTAGGGGGGAAGGAAGGTTGGTATTTAAGGAAAGAGGGGGGTGTGGATGATAAAAGGAGGAAATAGAAGGAGGAGGGGAATAACTTGGCATCATTGATTGTCTCTCTTTTAGTCATGATGGATAAAGTGGTTGACTTTATATGTCTTGTGGGAGGACAAGAAAGAAGTTTTTTATTGTGATCATAATAAAAAAAAAGGTCTTGTCAAACACGATTCAAAATGTGTGCTGGGAGAGCACGCAGCCTAACAACAGGGGTTGGGTCTGAATGATGATTCAAGTTTTTGAGTCGGAATCATATTTATTCCCCGACCATCAAGCCACCAGGTTTGAAAAAAAAAAGGTATAAAAGGGCTGATTCCTTTGCTTTTTTTCCACTTTTTTCATTTTTTTTTTTCGTCGTGGCCCTTTTATTTAAACTCCGCTCTCCCTTTTCTTCTTCTCTTTGTGTATACATATATTTACATACATCATGTCTGGATTCAACATCGCCACTCCTTCAATGACGACACCTGCTATGCAGACACCTTCTATTCCAACACCACACAACAACTCGACACCATTTGCAGTACCATCGACTCCTGCACCATTAGATGCTCCTACACCAAGTAGAGATCAGAATCCTTATGCTGTTGCTGGCATTACACCTACATTACAGTAAGTACCTATTCCCCTTTTAACTTTATATAGATACCTCTTTATGCTTTTATACTCCACACACTCCACACTTTTTTTTATTTATTACTCGATATCACTTACGACTATTGGGAAACTCGTTTATGTTTTACGATGACTAACAAACGACGATGGACTTGACGGACATAAAAAAAAAAAAGGTCGGGGGATGGAACGGGGTCATTATCTTTTCATATTGGTATGTATTGTGTATGGGGGTGGGGTGGAATCATCAACCTGTCATGTCTATCGTCGTTTTTATATCTCGGCATCCTTCCTACTTGATAACAATAAAACATACAAAACAAAACAGCTTCCCACTACTACTACCCTACTGCGCCTATACTTTTATAACCGTCCCTTTATATCTATATGTCTTGATTTGGTTATATGTCATTGACTCTTCTTTTTTTCTTTTCTTTTTTTTTTATTTTTATCTTCTTCTCTCTTCTTCTCTTTATGATAATCTAGGAACATTGTGGCTACTGTCAATTTGGATTGTCGACTGGACTTGAAAAACATTGCCCTTCATGCTCGTAATGCTGAATACAACCCCAAGGTATTAAAAGGAAAGACATAGAGACAAATGGGCATGTTAATTCTTTTATTCTTTTATGATAGCGTTTTGCTGCTGTCATTATGCGTATCCGTGATCCTAAAACAACAGCATTAATCTTTGCGTCTGGCAAAATGGTGGTGACAGGTGCTAAATCAGAAGACGACTCGAAACTGGCGGCTCGGAAATATGCTCGAATCATCCAAAAACTAGGCTTCCAAGCAAAGTTTACCGATTTCAAGATTCAAAACATTGTTGGCTCTTGTGATGTCAAATTCCCTATTCGTCTTGAAGGTTTGGCTTACTCTCATGGACACTTTAGCTCGGTAAGTCATATGAAAAAAAGTAGTGATGGTGGTGTGGGTGGGTTGTGCCTATTAACATCTTTATGAAAACAATGAACAGTATGAACCTGAATTGTTTCCTGGTTTGATCTATCGTATGGTGAAACCCAAGATTGTGCTACTGATCTTTGTCTCTGGCAAGATCGTGCTGACTGGGGCCAAAGTGCGTGAAGAAATTTACCAGGCTTTCCAGGCCATCTATCCTGTGCTTCAAGAATTCAAGAAAGGTGGATAAACTGGACCCCCTTCCCACCCTTAATCATAATCATTACAATTTCATATCTTACACACACACACACACCAAAAAAAAAAAGACTCCCCAACCTTTATATCACATACACTGATCCCTCACATCCTCACACTTTTATTCCTTTCTCTGTATGATTCTACTCTTTTTTTTTTTTTTTATCCTTCTTCTTCATGTACAAATAGTTTTATTCCTTTGATCTCCTCTGCATTCTTATCGTAAATATAGTCTCTACCTCAATCTCCCCCTCCCTTCCTATAGTCTAACTACCTTGCTTTTATTATAAAATTGCAAAACAATAAAAACAACTCACTCATTTAAATTAACTTGATATTTTGGAATGATCGGTCTCCTGATTTGGTAATCGCGGGTCTTATGCAACTATATATTGAAAATGTGGATCTTGATTTAAAATCCCCTTTCTTTTGCTTCTTATAGGATGGGTGGCCAATCTGAAGCAGGTGGGTTTATACTTATCCAAGGTAAAGTCAAAATCATTCACTTTATCTAATCTTCCTAATCTCTTCTTTTTTGTAAAGCAGATGCGAATGTTTATGACAACAAAGCTCACCAAGAGAAGAATATCATACAAACATAGTTTGATCTAACATAATAAATATAGCTTCTGTCTTGTCAACATTTATGATATCATATTTTCTGGAAACAAAGATCTTGGTGGTTGTGGATTTTATCAATAATAATTATCACTCTTCTTTGGGACTTTTAACTGGGCTTAGCAGATATATAGACATGGCAAACAACGGGTAACTTTTTTTTTTTCCTCTTTAATATGTATCTGTTCTTCTAAGCAATGCTTTCATTTATAATAGATTGCTTTGTAATTGATTATGCAGATACATGTGCCTGGGTCACCAATGTGATACTTCTCCTTTCTGGGTGCCTAATCATTTACATCATTTGATCCTTGTTTGCTCGGTATAACCCCGGCCATTAGAATAGATTGTAGTATAGAATAGATAATATTGTTGTGATAATAAACTTTTGTGTCAAATTAATGTTGAATGATCCTTCTTTGCACAAGATGAATGGCCCAATCTATTATTTGCAAACCCCGCCTTTATGCAAAAATATCTTGATTTGTAATCCCGCCCACTTTTCCATGTACCCACCTGACCTTTATTGATCAAGAGGTATGATACAATGTGAAATAGATTTTGTGCTTGGTTGAGGAAACAATTATGTTTAAAGGTAATCGGAAGCTTCCAAAAGCATGAGTATCTCTTTTTTTTTTTTTTGTCCAAATCTCGTTTAGATCTACCAATTTAATCTCGTCCATCAAACAGAGCTGTCAAAAATGCGGGGCAATAGTAAACCATGAAGGTTTCAAATCCCGCCAAGCATAGGACAATCCTTTTTGGAAAAAAAAAAAATGAATTTGACATCTTGAAAGAAAAGACTCAGTTGGCCCGAAAGTACCCTTCTTTACTCTTTTATGATGGTTATTCTTTTCCTTTATATAATTGGTTGATGAGAACAATAAAAGTATGAATACGTACCAATCCAAAGATGAAAGAGTCGATGGTCTTTGTCATTGTTGATGGAACAAAAAGACGGAGACATGCAGTTTTGAAACGCCGCCATGACTTTTTGCCACATGTAAAATTACCAACCCCCCCCCCTGGGGTCTATGGGGAGGGGTCCTGATTCGCTGAATTAGAAAAAAGGCTGGATTTCGATTTTTGTTTTCTCTCTTTTTTCATTCCTTCTCCTTGTTACATTGACCTTTTTATATCACTTGTGCAATCACCCTCATACCAAAACAACTACTTGATATATATATAAAGATCCTTCACCTTTTGGAACACCATCTTGATCGCCAGCACACATTCTCCCCACTCTTACACAATAATGTCTTTTACTTTATCAGCTTTGAAACAGGTTACTTTGTCAACTCGTACTCGTTGGATGCCTTTGGCTTCAGTAAGTTACTATAAAGAAAAATGAAAAACACGTACTAATCTCTTTACTGATATATTTCATTAGCCAATGATTCGTACCTTGCAAACCTCTGCCAGCAATGGTATGGCCAGTCCTGCTGAACAACCACTCAAGAAGGAACCATTATACAAGACTCTTGAAATCTATCGTTGGGTAAGTAGGAAAAAAAAAACATACTAGAATAAAACTAACACTGCCTTACTTTTTTTTTTTTTTTTTTTTTTTTAATATAAGAGTCCTGATGCACCTACCGAAAAACCTCGTTTGGAAACCTACAAACTCGATTTGAACGCTTGCGGGCCTATGGTGTTGGATGCTTTGATCAAGATCAAGAACGAACAAGATCCTACCTTGACATTCCGTCGCTCTTGTCGTGAAGGAATTTGTGGTTCTTGTGCCATGAACATTGAAGGTGGTAACACTTTGGCCTGTATCTCCAAGATTGATCGTGATGTCTCCAAACCTCTCAAGATTTATCCTTTACCTCACAGTAAGTGATTCTTTATCTCTTCTTATCCTGACCTACTCACTTTGCCTCTCTCTCTCTCTCTCTCTCTCTTTAATCCTAGTGAACGTTGTGAAAGATTTAGTACCTGATCTTACTCACTTTTACAACCAATACAAGAGCATCGAACCTTATCTCAAGCAAAAGCAAGGTCCTACTGATGGTAAGGAAAACTTACAATCCATTGAAGATAGAAAAAAGTTGGTAAGTAGAGAACAAGATTAGGTAAATGATAGGATGGATACTTACTATTATTATTATTATTATTATTATTATTATTATTTTGTTGATATAGGATGGTCTTTATGAATGTATTCTCTGTGCCTGTTGCTCTACTTCTTGTCCCTCTTACTGGTGGAATCAAGTAAGTTTTTTATATATATCTATGACATAATAGTGCCCAAATAGGGATATATAATAGATTAGATGTCAATCCATGAACCCTGGGCGGGAACTCTTTTTATGTTAGAGTTTAACATTTTTTTTTTTTATTGTAGGAAGAATACCTTGGTCCCGCTGTCCTTATGCAAGCCTATCGCTGGATGATCGATTCTCGTGATCAATTTGGTATTCAACGTCGCGACAAGCTCCAAAACAAGATGTCTTTGTATCGTTGCCATACTATCATGAACTGCAGGTAATGATCAACATAAATCAACATATGGCCTCACTGACTTTTTTTTTTTCTTTCTTACTAGTAAAACTTGTCCCAAGGGTTTAGCTCCTGGTACTGCTATTGCCGAAATCAAGCTAATGATGGCCAAGGAATAGATTTACCCCTTACCCCTCATATATCATCATCAACATTTGGTATTCTAGTATAGTATTTATATACACACCCCTTATTTGAATAAAAATGATCTCTTATACATATTATTTGAAATCCCGTCTCAATTGCTTGGTAAAGAGAGGGGTTAAATCATGCATCAAGGGGGGGGGGAGGAAACCTGCTTCGGATGTAGTCAGGCATGATCTAAATAAATGTACCCTCTTTATAAAACCCCAATTGTTTAACACCATATACCATCACCACTATATATCATCACCATCATCACATTACCCCTCTATAATCCATCATTAGGAATTACAAATTATAGTCTTGGTTTAACTATCACAGAAGACTTTATTGGCATTTTTTTTTTTTTTAAAAAAAAAAAGGATAAAATAAAAAAGGGGGAAGGGGAGAGAGAAGGGGATAAGAATGAATATAACAAGAGACTATACACAAACGATAAATAAATAAAAAAAAAAGGGAGGGGAGGGCGGCATATATAACTATTGAGTTTTTCGTCTATCCCTAAAATGTTACAAAAATAATCGAGTTAACATCGTATCCATTTTTCTTCTTCTTGTCATCTACTTACACAGGTTGATCTTCGTCTTCATCATCACTTCTAGTATCTTCCGCGTTTTTTCCTTTCAACACGGCGACAATCACCTTGATAATCATCGCAAACCAATAGATCATGATGGCGTTGAGCAGTAAAAACAAGGTCACATAGCATTTCTGAGTCAGGGGAGTAAAGAATTTGCCTTTTTCGGGTTCCCATTTCATATCCAGGTAGCGTGACGGTTCGGTGATGGTGGCCCAGATGATGATGGTGAAGAATCCATGTCGAGTGATAGGCCAAGTTATCGCGAATAGTCCAAAGATGATGTCGCAAATAGTGGTAAATCCAATATATTTCAAGATTTTGGCTAACTATACATTATATATAAAGTAAGTTTTATAAAGTTCCATCCCCCCCTTCGCCCCCCTGATTATACTTACCGATAAAAAGATATCAGCTAAATCCATACAACATAATACTGCATTTCCAATCCGAGAAAAGTTGGAGAAGTAACTGGTCACCAAGAGAGTAATCGTGATAAAGTGATGGGTCACCATGGCAAAATGATCCTTTCTTCGTTTTTCAATATGGATGGTGTATACTTGTTGGAACCAAAAGGACATTTGCATCAGATAATAGTATTTCATGGTACGTGTTATATACAAATGAGGATAATCAATCCAATATTGTGATGTATTGAACCAATGTGGACTATTATACATAATATACTACATATATATATAAAGAGAAACATGTGAGTTCATCTATTTCTACACCACTTTCATATATATATATATATATACTTTACCATGCCTAGTGTCCAAAAAGTAGCTGAGTATGTAAATACAAATCCTTGTTCCGCCAGTCGTTGTCGTTTCGCCACCGGAGACACACCCAGAGATTTAGCCAAAGGATGATATAGGTACATCATACTAGCCGCCCGTAAAAAAGTAAACGCCACCACCCAGAATCCAATAAAGAATATATCGTCCATACCTTTACTGTAACTATCCCGTCCAAGCCCATAGGATATGAAGAGACATTTTTCAGCCAAAGGAATGCCAAGCATATAAGCAAGCAGGACCAGCAGCGTCATCGTCCCAGTGATTTCTATTAAAAACATCATGTCATGTCAAGATATAAAAAAAAAAAGAGAGAGAGAGATGATGAGTCAATGCCCTCTTTACCCTTCCCCCCATTACTGCTTTCTCCTCCTCCTTCCCCCCATATGTTTATCCTGTTTACTTACCTAATTCATATTGCAAAAACACTTCAGCAAAGGTCTTTGGTGTGGGTGCAAACTGTTGTTTCTTCTTGAATAATGGATCAGCCATTGGTTGTGATGTATATACAAAGGAATATAAAGGAGGACAAGTTTATATATATATAATATATAAAAGGGGAGACGTAAAGGGAAGGGAACGCGTCTTGATGTAAGATAGATGTATGTGTGTTTTGGGATGTGAATGTAGAATAAAAGGAAAAGAAAGAAAGAAAGAAAGAAAGGAAAAAAAAAAAAAAGTAGGCGCTTGGCAAAAGAGGTAAACAATTGAAGCCCCGCAACACTAGGATTGTCCACCCGTCAAAAAGAAGGTATCGAATCAGATCAATCGATATAAGGTTTTTTTTATTTTTGTTTATTGATGATGAATAACCTAAAGGGAAGGGAGAGGAACCCCAATCAGAATACTAGTTTCTGAGAAGGGAGGGGTAAAGTAAAACGCCAGTATAAGTACTATATAACTAAGTATCAGAATAGATCCTTTAAAGTAGTTGGCTTTGCCTTCTTGATAGGTATAAGTCAGCAAAAACACCGAAAAGATCACGGTGATCACATCCCACCGAGGAAAGACCAGACTATGTAAGTGACCATATCAAAAAATGTTAGTTTTCCAAGAGACCTTTTTGTGATCTTGTGTAATGTCTTACCTAAATGTATATTGGGATAATTCTTCTTTTCCATAATTGAACCAATACGAAAAGGCCACCATGGACGGAATTTGAAGGAGACAGACCTGCAATGAGTAGGAAGAGCCGATCTCCATACTATCAAATAAGTTTTTTTAAAACACAGTAAGTACCATTGATCCCCGCCTTCCCAGATCAGTTTTTTTTTTTTCTCTCTCTCTCTCTCGCTTTACCTTAATACAATGTTCCCATAGAGTGCAAAGGAGATAGCATTCATGAATTCAGTAATGTTAGGCACCTATGTATATATATAAAGTGGATAATTAGTTAGTCTACGTTTAGTTCCTGTTTGTCATTTATTCCACTTACCAACGCAAATAGAGTTAATCCTAAAAATTTTTCATCCACCGCCAAATCATCCATCACCAAATCAACGGTGTCCACAAGAATTTCCGCAATGATAGCATAAAGAATAGTGCATCCGCATAGGATGGTATAACTCTTGACTTTTCCCCAATTTGGTGAATCATGACCGGCCATTTCTTCTTCATCATCTTCTTCATCAGGTTCCTTGGCGTGAATAAAAGCAGCAACAGGTGGATCAGTGACTTGGGGTCCTGTTTCGGGTATCGGCAAAGAGGTTCGTTGAGCAAGTGGTGTACTGCTAAAGGTGTGTGTGCTACCAGAAGAAGGATCTGTCACCGTTACTACTGGATGACCAGTGTGAGTTTTACCTGGAAGAAGATAAAAAAAAAAAAAAAAAAAAAAAACGATTAAGATCCAGCCCATCAACTTTATATGTTTTGATTCACTTACCAGATGTATCGGATTGTTTATGTTGATCTTGTTGGTGATTTGAGCTGTGAATCAAGTGGGAGATGATATGACCAGGAAGTAGTTTTTGGTAATAGGATTCATGGTGCTGGCGATGGCTTTCGTGAGGTTTGCTACTGTCCCAAATCATGTCGACGTGTGTATGCAAACTAAAAACAAGTCCAATGAAATAAACCTGTTACAAAAGAATGAGCGCCGTGTGTGTTAGTTCAATGATTATGCAACTTTTTGCATAGTAGCTTACCGAAGGCAATATGGCAGCACACAGCCACATCAAAGGTTTCACACTGTTTTGGTAGACAGGATCAATCGTGGGGTTTAATTGATCGTAGTAACACCGAGAGCAAGCAATCGTTCCATTGGTCGGTCCATCAGGGCACCCAACGCATTTCAATTCAAACTTTTTTAATAAGAAAAAAAGAGTCATGAGTTTGTCTGATATCATTGTTTCTTCCTTACCGAGCCAAACATTTGGTAGAATATAGTAGGAGTCAGGGCACCAATGATAGCCATGATAAGCATTGTGGATGTAACACCTGAACAGTGTGAGAGTGAGTGAGAGAGAAAGGAGTTAATATATCATTTATGCATCTTTCTTCTTCTTCTTTTCCTTTTACCTGCACTTTTAGCATTAAAGCGTTGTTCCTTCCGTTTGACACTACTACTAAGCATGCTCATCCCAGGCATAAGGAGTACACCGGCCAAGAAGCTACCAATCAAAGAACCTTCCACCAATCGACTTTTCCCACTCATCAAGGCCACGGCATAGAGGATGATTTCAATGATACTACCAAACGTCGCGTTGATCGCCGCCGCCACACCCATGGAAGATTGTGCCGAGATGGAACTGACACCCATCCCGATAAAGTACGATAAGGGAATCACTGACGCTAAAGACAAGGCAAACACCACAGGAGGAGCACAGATGGCGGAATCTGGGAGATGGTGTTTCAGGACGAATTCATCAAGAATGACAAAAAAGACCAAAGAAATCAAGTTGATAAAGATAATGTTGATGCCATCGTAGGTGTACTTGTAGTATTGCCATCCCACCGCTTGGTAGGTACAAAGTAAGATCACCGTGGGTTTACCGCCTGTGGCTGCAAGTTGACCAGATGGGCTAGACTTGAATCTTAAACTGAGTGGATGTCGACGCAGGTGACGCACCAGCAAGTAGTTAAGTTTCGCCATAGGAATAGTGATCACGCAAAACCAGCAGATGGTGGATACTAACATAAGGAGAGGAGCTAAGTTGTGATAATAAAGAAAGAGTATGAGATCATTGTGTGTGTGTGTGTGCATAAAAAAAGGGGGGGGGACTTACCGATGACTGTAAAAAACACCAAGTAATAAAACCATCCAGCAGGACCCAATTTGAATCCATTGACCAAAGGTGTATACCATCGATGATTGCCTGTTTTACGTTGTCGACCAGAAAGTAAACTAGTTTCTTCATCACCCGTGCCTTGTTCTTCTTCGTCCACTACTTGTACGGAAAAGTTGTCGGAAGTACCAGAATGACCCGTTTCCAAACTTGAAGGAGCAATTTCGATATGTCGTTCTACATAACGGCCAAAAGGCCAGAGTAAGTAGAAAGCCAATTCCCGCATGACCAACCCATAGATACGACCATTAGGTGGGATGAGCATCATTAGCAAAGATACCACAAAGATAATCACTGCCAGCCACCAGCCAAACAAGAGACACCAAAGAATGTTACCTGGATAAAGGAAGAGTTCGGGTGAAGAGGTAGGAGAGGAGTGTAATGCATTATTGGCACGGCGGACCACTGATCTTGATTTCTTGTATAACGCGGGTTTCCATATAGGTAGACCAAAAGGATGTCGTTTGTTCATGGCCTATTTATATATAAAAAGTAGTTTATTAGTAACATATACATTAATATATCCTTCTTCTTTTTCTTCTTGTTTTGACTTGCCTCTTGTCTGTCCTTCAAAGTCATTTCACGTTCCAGGCTATCAAAAGAGTGCCGATCGCTGTCCAGATTATTCCCGTGAGATTGGCGTCTTCGAATAGTCACTCGGCGTCTTGCTGTTGGTCTATCTTGGTTGGTATCATTGCCGTCAGGATGATGTGATGCAGTTTGATCGTTTTCATCCTCGTCGTCGTCTTCGTCGTCTTCGTCGTCTTCGTCTTCGTCACCATTCATGTCAACGCCATCTTGACTTTGAAAAGATTCATCAAACCTGCCAGTAGAATGCCGTCGTCCAACAGAAGGAATCATTGTTTCTTGGTCTTCTTCTTGTTGTTGAGGTACTGTTGTTAAAGTAGGTTGACCACCCAGGGATCCATAGTTGGCAAGTTGAGTAGATAATGATGGTCTTGGTCGACCATTGCTGTCCCTTGGTGCTTGGACATCAATGGCTGTGGAATAGGTGGATGTTGAAGAAGAAGCGGTTGGCCCCATATAAAGGTGTGGTATAATATAACAGATATGTTGAGTTTTAAAAGAAAAAAGAGAGAAGAGAGAAGAAGAAAAGAAAAAGAAGAAAAAAAAAAAAAAGTACCTTTAATCCTAGGAGTTGTCGGGTTTTCAAAACCATGAACGGTTCCCCGTCAAAAGAAGGTTTGATATCGCACACATCACTAAACAAAAAAAAACAAAAAAAGAGAGGTGTCCATCCTATTAACCGTTGCTTTTATTAATGTATACAAATTAAACAGATAATATGAAATAAAATACACATTCTAATAAATCTATACTATATAACTAATCATTTTGACTGAGTGAAGCCAAGGCAGCCTGGTATCCATCTTCAAACGTTTTGATCTGCTCCTTGTCCACCGCAAATGTTTCCAATTGTTGATAATGACCAGCCGAGCGAAGCATTTCCTTAAAGTGCCTTGCTTCTTGTCTTTCCACCAGAGAGAATGCCCTGCCTTGTCGACCCGCACGAGCAGTTCGTCCAACCCGATGAATATACTTGTCCATGTAAACAGGCACATCATAACTAATGACCACTTGGACACAATCCAAATCAATACCACGTCCAATCAAATCTGAGCAAATCATCCTATAACAAAAATAAAAAAGTTAGTATACCATTTGTCATTAGTATTCCCCCCCCCTTGTTACTTACATATCGATTTGACCTTCTTTGAATTGATCAAGTAAAGCCTTTCTTTGGGGTGCCTTGAGATCACTTGAATATTCCACCACATTGAGATCCATCCCTGTTTCTTTTCCATAGGCATTGAGTAACATTTTCAATCGACGAGCAGAATCCACTGATTTGGTAAAACAGAGACCAGACTTGATGTTCAATTGATGAATGAGGTAGATCACAGTCAAAGGTTTCTTTTCCGTCGAGCATATCGTCATGTATTCCTTTAATCCGGTGGGTGTTGTGTATTGAGGTTGATTTGCATCATCACCTTGTCGTTGTACTGAGATATATTCGGGATCCGTCAAATGCAATCCAGCGATCTTGCCGGGGTTCTTGGTCAATGTTGCTGAGAATAAGAGTTTTTGTACCTATAAAAAAGATCACGTATTAGATTCATATTTTACTTCTTCATGGTTCCAACTTACACATGGGGCTTTAGGTAGATCCAAATCAGATGTTGGTAAATCAAAACAGGAGGACATGAAACTGGGAGCAACGCCATCTGATTCAATAACACTAAACAATAGTTAGACTTGTTGTCAATTGTTGTTGTTGTTGTTGTTGTTTTAAGTTACCTGTGTTTATCTGTTTTGAAAACAAGTTGAGACTTGTCCTTGTTCGTTTGAGGCTGACTGGCTTGGAGGATATGATTTAACCAATCTTGATAGCTTTGGTTCAATAACTTGTCCGCTTCATCGATCACCAAAAATCGAAGATGTTGTAGTGTAAAGTTGGGTGTATCCTTAAGATGATCCATTAATCTACCAGGAGTGGCAATGAGAATATCCACCTTTGATTGTCCACCATCATATCTAACATAAAAAAAAGTTATCCGGTTAAAGAGAGAGGGGACGAGGAAGGATCATGATATCATCAGCCTGGTTATTGTTTTACCTTTCATCCGATCTACCCACCAAATTTGCTTGTTCTTGCCTAAAAGAATGTTGACCAACAGCAATACCAACCTATTAATAATAATAATAATAATAATAATAATAGTAAAAATGAATCATGAGAGATTTTGGTTGTTTGCTTTTTATTCATTGTTACCTTTAAATCTGTTCCCTTCACAAAAGCATCAAACGTTTCCTTGACTTGAATCACCAAATCCCGAGTAGGTAAGATAATAAGAGCACGAAGTCTAGTCACTAATCGTTTTGACAAGATATCCACAATAGGTAATACATAAGCCAAGGTTTTCCCACTACCAGTAGGAGCCGATATACATAAATCACCAGGGGCACGTCTTATATCATATAATGCTTGTCGTCGTAAAAAGGCCGGAATCACCTGCATTTGTACTATAATTCAATCCAGATAGAGACAAGGTTAATAACAAACAACAAGAATTAGCTAGTCTTTTTTTTTTTTTTTCCTACTTACCAGCAAAAAAGGAGGACAAGCCTTGATCTTGACAGCGTTGTACCAAACTTGAGGAGAGACCGACTTGAGTTAAAGAGCACGATTTATCAGGTTCAATAGTAGTAGGCTGTAATAGCCATTCAGGAATCCCCATGTTTCGAAGTAGTTGTATATCCTCTTTGCTTTGTTTGTTGACTGTCACCAAATCAGGGAATACCTCCAACCCACTATCATCGTCTTGTTGTTGCTTTGTTGATTGGTCGTCCAAGTCGCCTTCTTTAGTGCTGTTTTCAGGTTGATCGGGTTTAGAGTCCACAGGCTGTTGATTGATTTGTTGTTGCTGTTGATCATGCTGAGAAGAGTCGGTTGGTTTTTTGGCCTTTTTCTTGTTCTTCTTGTTGGGAGTTTCTAAAGATTGATCTGTCGCTGCTGATTGCTCACTGACCGGTTTGCTGTGTTGTTCAGTTGAATGGGTGACATCGTCGTTGTGTTGTTGATCTGGAAGTTTTCGTTTATTGTTGACTTTGCTGAGTAGTTTATTGAGTCTTTCTTGTTTCTTTTCCAGAGTGCGTTGATCTTGCTGGTTGTCTTCCTCTTCACCTTGGTATCTAGCAATTGAAAACATTGTTCAAAAGAGAGAGAATGAAATCCACCTTCAAAAGAGAGAAAAAAAGTTTTTTATGGACCCATATTCAATACCCGCCGTCGGGTGTTTAAATGTATGTACCTTACGTGTAGGGAGATTCATCATCTGCTTGATGATTGAGTAAATCTACTTTATATAAAGAATGATAATATCCTATTCAGTATATATATATATATGTGTGTGTATGTATTCCTGTTCTTTTGGATTATTAACTACTATCAATCATTTTACTTTGTAACCCTGACATGTACCATACATAAATTTTAGGTCTTCCTCTTTTGGAACTTGAATTATGCATTCATTTTTTACGCTCAAAAGTATTGACAGTCAAAAATCATATGGTGCATGTCATCTATACAGTAACCGTCATAAATATTGTTTAATTGAACGACTTGAGTTGTTTTTTTAGCTCAATCGAAAGCTACAGTCTTCAGGAATGCAATGCAACAAACAGAAGAAAGAAAAAAAAAAGCGTCGATGGTTGTCGATTAATGCTGATTATAGTGAAAACAGTAATAACAAAGCTAGGAGGTGGAAACGGGATTTGTTACATAATGTATTGACGGCATGGAGAGAAATGTTCAAGTCGTGATTAGTTTAGAACCTACATGATATGAATAAAGAGTATCAGACCACCCTAATTATGAATTAAAGTACACCTTCTTATGTATTTTCATCTATATATCGTGCTTTGACTTTTGTTCAGTCTGACCCCGACTTTCATGCTGAAAAAGGCAGAATAAACTGATTACAAATTAGCGGGCTTTCAAAAAGTTTTTCTTTTCTTTTCCACGACCCAACTTTTTTTTTTTCCTGGTCTTCATTCTTTTCTTCCCACATTTTATCACTTTAATCTTATACAATCCAATATCACCGTTATGGACTTATCTGACCAATACACTGACAGCTTCAGTGACGATGACTCTCAAGATGATAGTTACTCTGATTATTCCACCAAAGCAAAGACAAGTCGAAAACGAGGTAAAGTAAAAAATGGGGGGACAAGTAACAATGGTCATGAACTCACTCACCTTTTTTTTTTTTATTTATATATATATTGAACTAGCATCCACCAACAATAAAAACGCAAACAAGACAAAAGGTAAGAATTAAAAAGCACATGTCGTTTGGACCATACCGTTAACCTATTTGGTTTATATTATAGGCACAAGAACACCAAAGCGACCTGGACGGAAACCTATTGAAAGTTCCATGGACGAGGTAACACTAAAGCTCATGTCAAATCTTACAAATAAGGTAAAAATTCATCATCATCATTAATATAGGAACTTGGCGGTAATGACCCCAAATTGAAACGAAAAGCACAGAACCGAGCAGCACAACGGGCTTTTAGGGAACGCAAAGAAAAGCATGTCTCTGAACTACAAGAACGAATTCGACAATTGGAACAAGAAAAGTCAAGTAAAGAAGCCAACTTGGAATTGGAAAACGCCAAATTAAAGCAAGAACTCGACAAACTACGACAGGAAAACTACTCTTTGAAGGATACAAAGTTTACATTTGAATACCCTCCTCATAACACCCTTACCACCGAAAAGGTCACATCACTCTCTAATGCACATCCACTCGACTCACCACCTTTGTCATCCATCAACAACAGTAATAATGATCATATTCCGGAATCATCATTATCATCATCTCCAAACAACAACAACAACAACAACAACAACAACAACAACAGTAGCAGCAGCTCTGGAAGTGAACACAACTTGTCACCTTCCAATTTCCAGTATGATAATAGTACAAATCAACCCATAAGTACCAAATACAACAACAATACTGTACCATCCTTTGGATCATTACAAGACTTTGAATCCAATTACATTGACATATTCCCACCAACCACCAATATTAACAATAGTGATCTCTTCCACGGTAAACTAGACTTTGCCTTGTCTAACTACCGGAATCCAATAACTAGTGCTGATGATTGGCTCTTACAAGACAACTCCAATCTTCCTCTTCTCTTTGACATGGATGCTGGATTCAACAACAACAACAACAACTCATTACCTTCTGGACTAGATAATGAACAATTACAACCTATTTACAATACTACTACTATCAACAATAGCAACAATAGTATCGATAACATGAATAACATGAATCAGTTCAACAACATGTACACCACACCACTCAACAATGTATATAACCAACCACAACGACAAAACAACTATTACCATGATCCTGAATTACCTCCTCATAAACTAAAGATAATTGAAACCATTCGACTCGCAAGAGAACAAGGCAAAACACGATTACAAGTCAAGAATGATATTCAAACTACCTGCCCTGGATTTGATGTGGATATATTGTGTAACACCTTAAGACGATTGACGGTATGTTATGATGCCACTCAACCTTTTACTGATACGGATATGGCTATTGTCACAAACTGCGTTAAACAAAACTAGTGTAGATATCTTGATTCATTGATCGTTATAAATAAATAAATATTTTTAGACTTTGTATGTAGTATTTTCCCCGCATATCTTCCCCTCATTTTTTATTACAGTATCTTTTCAATCTGTTTTATAAAATGGCTTGTCGTGATCTCTTCTTTTACAATAGATTGAACAATGACCGAACGACCAGATGGAACAACAATGATATGTTTTGCGGGGTTGGTTATTTGTATTGGTTTAGAACATGGAATCAAGCGACAAGAGATATCAATATGTATATGTTTGTGTTAATCTGGGGATGATCCTACAATAGCAACAAAACAAAAAAAAAAAAAAATAGTGATCTCCTATTTGATAATGCACTTTTAAGATAATATGCATTTGGATACTTAAAATAGGCATTGCCCCAACTACCTAGCTGGATTCTTATAGTAACCATAACCTAATAAAACAATATATTGTATACACACTAACACTGGGATCCAGGCACGTGAGGCCGGAAAATATGATAACGAATGATATGTCTACCTTTACGTCAGTGCATCATATCACCTGGATGATTTTAGCGGGATATAAAACTATGGAAGAAGGTGTACCTGACCATGTCAAGGGAACAAAAAAAAAAAAAAAAAAAAAAAAGGATGCATTGGTTTATTTTCTCAATTCAGTCTAGTTTATTGTCATGGATGACCACTCTATTTTTGTTTTTTACCGAGATCAAGTATATCATACACAAGAATTGGTATATTACGGGTTAAAGCATATGAAAGTTCAAGAGCTGCTTCCGATTTACGGGCCTAAAACCTTAAGTTCTTCCTGGGTTGGAAGATTATGATTCAAATCCCGACCGAGGTCTTTCCCTTTCATGCAAAAAAAAAAAAGAATAGATGCGTTTTTGGGGTTTGTATAGATCTTTCTGTCTCTTGTGTTAGATTATCTATTTTAATTAGATAATAGAATTGGATATGTGTTAGTCAGATTGGGGGATGATGATGGCGATGATCTATCATTTACATAAGACCGGTGATTTACAGTTATCGGTATCTCTACCAATCATATTACTTGAATCACCCGAGGCTTTAATGAGAGACTTTAAAAAATGTATGAGATATCATTATCTACACGGGTAAGTTTTGATCTCCAGTTGTCATACAATCACATCCTATCTCCATCTAGTTTCCTAGATCGATGTTGTTGGGGAAGGAAGGGAAAGGAAACTCTTGTACATGGTCTATATGTATTATCATATCATATCATTATCATATCAAGAGATGTATAGATGATCAATTAATAAATTGCACTAGTTTAAAGAATGATCAGTTCAGGTGCAGTTAGGAGTGGCAAGAAGCCTCCGATCTGCTCCTTAATAGAAAAAGGATAACACCAAACAAGGTAAGTAACACTCCTGATAAGAAGAGCGGGATTTAATTTTTGGATGATAAGCCTGGGGGAGTATGTCAAGCATATTTTTTTTTTTTCCCTTGTGGCGGTATATATAAATAATTTGATTTTCTTGTCTCTCTTCCTTTCCTTTTCTTTTTTTACTTTACCCCTTTTATTCTCCTTGAATATACACCCCCCACCTCTTTTATATATAACAAATCTTATACAATGTCTGTCTTATCGAACAACACCATCTTGAGCAAGTACTTGGCTCTCGAACAACGCGGTAAGGTGCAAGTGGAATATGTCTGGATTGATGGTAGCAATGGTCTTCGCTCCAAGACTCGTACCATTGACTATGTCCCCAAGTCTGCTTCTGAATTGTCTGAGTGGAACTTTGACGGTTCTTCCACTGGTCAAGCTGAAGGTCACGATTCCGATATCTTGATTCAACCTGTGGCCATCTACAACGATCCTTTCCGTGGTGGCGATAACAAACTGGCTCTCTGTGCTACTTTCAACCCTGACGGAACTCCTCACAAGACCAACTACCGTCATGCTTGTAACAAAATCATGGAAGCTCATGCTGACTCCAAGCCTTGGTTTGGTATTGAACAAGAATACATGTTCTTTGATCCCGAAACTAACAAGCCTTATGGTTGGCCCAAGCACGGTTTCCCTGCTCCTCAGGTAAGGGAAAAAAAAAAAGACTTGTATATTTATACTATGGAGTAATAATGACTTACTTTTTTACATCTCTCTATTTAGGGTCCCTTCTACTGTGGTATCGGTGCTGGTAAGATCTTTGGTCGTGATATTGTTGAAGCCCATTACCGTGCCTGTTTACATGCTGGTGTGAACATCTCCGGTGTCAATGCCGAAGTTGCTCCTGGTCAATTCGAATATCAAGTGGGTCCTTGTGAAGGTATTACTATGGGTGATGAATTATGGATCTCTCGTTACATTCTCGAACGTGTTGCCGAAGACTTTGGTATTGTTGTCTCTATTCATCCCAAGCCTGTCAAGGGTGACTGGAACGGTGCTGTAAGTATTAATACCATCGTCATCATCATCATCATCACTTCCTTTATATGTGGATACTCATTCTTTTTTTTTTTTTTTTTTTAGGGTTGTCACACCAACTTCTCCACTGAAGCCATGCGACAAGAAAACGGTATTGTGGAAATCGAAAAGGCAATCAAGAAGATGTCCAAACGTCATGCGGAACATATTGAAGTATATGGTGAAGACAACGATCAACGATTGACTGGTCGTCACGAAACTGGCCACATCAACGACTTTAGCTATGGTGTAGCCAACCGTGGTGCTTCCATCCGTATCCCTCGCCATGTCGGTAAGGAAGGTAAGGGTTATCTCGAAGATCGTCGCCCTGCTTCCAACATTGATCCTTACCGCGTCACTGGTATCATCATGGAATCCACCTTCCTCCCCGATAACTAAATACACTCACTTGCCTTCTTGGTGAATCGGTCATTGTATAGTATATAGTCTTTTTTTTTTTATTCTTCTTCTTATCTTTTATTAGACCAATTATATCCCTTCTTCTCATCTTTTATCACATATTTTGAATAAAGAAACATCCATCTAAATTAGTATTGTAATAGGGCTTGAATTCTGGAATGGGGGAGGGAATTCTACATTGGGCTGATGCTGCTACACATCGGGATTTGAAATGCCAAATGTTACCCTTGGCTGAAATATCCTTTTCCCCCTTTTCTTCTCTCTCTTTTTTTTTTTTTTTTTTTTTTTTTTTTTTTTTTTTTTTTTAATTCCTTCCACAACACCATTCCCCTTTATTGTTATCTATACATCTTTATACCTTCTTCCCCTCCCCCCAATTTAATAATGTCTCGGCTGACTCGACTATCATGTTACATGGTGGTCATCCTATTCTTCCTCTTTTTATCAATCACCACTTTATCAACTTATCAAACAGTACAGCCTACAACGAAAAGAACGACGGGATCTCCTCGACATGGCACAAAATATCTCTCTTGGCTTCCTCATGGGTAAGACTAAAAAAGAAAAACAACGATACATTAAAGCCTCATATAAACTAACCTACTTTTTTTAGTGAATTTACAGATCAACATGAAGCGTTTAGAAATGCTATACGACTCGGAAAAGAACTTGATCGTACTGTCATTGCACCAATGCTCCGTCTTGGTAAACCTCTACCTTGGCAACCTTTTGATACACTGGCTCATTCGTATACCTTCTCACAAAACAAACAGCAACTCAACGAAACATGTCATACCAATGATCAGGCTTGTAACACGATGAATGATTGGACGGAAATTCCATGGTCTAGTCTATTTGATTTGAAAGCAATCTCCTCTGAATTCGGTATTCCTATCATCGAACGCACGCAAGGACATGGCTGGGGAATAGACGAATCAGCATTGGTGGATACTATCACAGATGTCGTGGTGGTTGATGTCTTGACATTTATCGAAAACGCTACTTTACACAATGGTCAAGGCAGAAGAGGAAAGAGCAGTGTGAAACAAGACTCTCTTCCTTTAAAAACCGTGATCCGGCCACAACAATGGGATACTCTCACACACCGACAATATATTCAATTTGGTTCATTATCATCCACCGCACGCTATCAAGTCCACACCACATCACAACAAATGGCATTACGAAAAGCCCTCAATCGACACTTGCTAGTAAGCCCAAATCAAATGGTGCCACTTAAACAACAAGCGGACAAGGTGATTGAAACACTGGGTGGGGTAAATCATTTTAGCAGCCTACGACTCGATTTGGCCAAAGTGATCGCATTAGATGCTCGGGTCAATAAGGATGGGGCATTGACCATGGATGATTTGGATACACAGACACAAAAGGAATTAATGGATGCGGTAGTGCTCGAGGTATTTGGTGACATTCCTATCAATCAAGCCGTGTCGGCTGCTCTCCCCGTCAAACCGGATTCTGACCTGGCCAACGTCTTGTCACAACCTACTTCCTTGGAACGCAAGAAACTACTCGAGGCCTGTATCAACTATCGCCAACACTATGAAGAACGGTATCCGATTTATTATCTCGTCAATGATCATATTCCCTCACCAGCATCTCGTCCGGATATCTATGGTCCCTTGTTATCGTTTTTTCCATGTCTATTTACAAAACACGATATGAAACAATGGGGTAAACTGGATATGTCGACTTGGATTTCCTCTCATCCGGTATTACAAGAAAAGGGGGTGGATTATGAAAAGATGCTTGATTTTATACTGGATATACTTATCGCTGGACAAGGTAAGGTGCGGTGTGGGGGCGGCATGAATTTGGGACTAATGATAACATGCCTTTTTTATTTATTTATTATTTAATGCATGATTATAAGGCTATTCGTTTTTTGAAGTCCCTAATTCACCATTAACTCGATTTATGGGCTGGCAAAGGCGGGTGGTACCGGCTAAAACTAATACTACAATAGAATCGTCATCATCATCATCACATCACCTTTAGTTTAGAATATTCCCTACTTGTACATAACAATAAAAAGCCATGACATTATTATTATATCATTTTTTACGGATTGGGCTGGGCGGGGTTTAAATTAGAAAAGAAGTGCCCATAGAAAGTCAAGGGTTTTTTTTATATGTTTCTCATTCCTTCTCTCTTCTATAAATACCCCTGTAGATATGTTGATAAGGTCAATTCGCATTTTTGGCTTTTCTTTATCAATCTACTCTTCTTCTCTCTTCTTTATACAAACTCTTCTTTACACATACTAACCATCATTACAACAATGTACGGACGTCTTCCATCTCTATTGAATAACAGCATCAAGACTGGTGTACGAACTGGTGTTCGACAACAACAAGCTGCTCCTTCCCTTCGATCTTATACAACACAATCACCTCAAGATCCCAAACCCTCAGGCAACTCAACTCCTCTAATCATAGCAGGTCTATTGGGTGTTGGTGGTGCCGTATACTACTCTAGACATAAAGGTAATGCTCGACTTGATGGACAGACTCTATGGATAAAGTGATACTTATGCACTTTTTTTTTTTTTGTTTTTGTAATAGATGCATTGAAGGAAAACCACAAAAATGATACTATTCAAGACAAGACCTCCGATCTCAAAAAAGGTGCCGAAGCCAAGTGGGACCAGGTGAAGGACAATGTGGATCAAAAGCAACAACAAGTACGTGACTCGGTGGATCAAACCAAGCAATCTGTTGAATCCTCTGTGCATGATGCCAAGAGCAAGGCTGATACCGAAATCAATCAACTCTCTACCAAGGCCAAGCAAGAAGCGGAAGCTGCCCAACAATCAGCGGGCTCTCTCATCGACTCGGTCAAACACACGGCTAAGGATGCGAAACAAAAAGTGGAACATACTTGGAACAAGGTGACAACAACTGCATCGGATCGGGCAGATGAAGCTCAACAGGCTGCGATCGACACCAAGGAGAATGCCCAGAACCAACTGAACAGATTGTCGTCGGATGCAAGCAACAAGGTGGAAAACGCTAAAAACCAAGCCAGCAACACCTGGAACCAATTGTCTACCGATGCATCCAACAAGGCGCAAGAACTAAAGGATCAGGCGGACGAAAATATCGATCAAGCAAAGTCTGGTGCTAACGAGCTCGAGGAAAACACCAAGAATCAAGTGGAAAAGGGAATCAAGGACGCTCAATCCAACTGGAACTTTTTCTCCAAGAAGGCTGCTGACAAGGTGGATGAAGCAAAGGACCAAGCGAAACAATCGGCTGATCAGGCTCAATCTGGATTGGAAAATGCTGAACAAGCTGCACGTGACAAGGCTAATGATGTCAAGGAATCTTTACAACAGAAATAGTTTATACATCCCCTCCCCTGTTCTAGTTACGTAGCTATCATCTGTATTATTTTTATCGTACGCTATTATAATCTTATTGTCAATAAAACTCTTCCACTCATCCACTTTTTTTTTTTGGTCTTGTCTTCTACATAGTTGGGTTGTTGATTATGATCTTTATCATGGGTGTATGATGATTAAAGAAGATCTCGTCTTTGCATGATTTTTGCAAATTGAAATCCCGACTCGATGGTAAAAATCCCCGCTTGGGGTCACTTGTTTCATAACAAATTAGAATTTGAAAATTATGGCAAGTTTACAAGTTTAAAGTGTCAAATCTGTCTAAAACATAGTAAAAACACATACGTCTTCATTCTATATATTCATCGTACATGTATAGAAGTTTTTGTTACTTTTGGATGTGCGCAAAAGGTCGAAAACACATAATTGTTGTTTTCGGGATTACAAATGGTTAAAAATAGCTATAGTCAACAAAACCCTTCACAAAAAACGACACAGGTGCCTGAAAACTTCCATACATGTACGATGAATTTATAGAATGAAGACGTATGCGTTTTTTATTATGTTTTAGATAGAAGCTTGTAAACTTGCCATAAATTTCAAATTCCGATTTGTCATGAAAGAAGTGGATCCGTCAAATAAACAACCTTGCATTGGCTCACTTCATATTAGAGGGACTATTACTCACTCTATTACTAACCATCATTCAGGCCAAAAAAAAAGGAACAATAAAAATTCCGCCTACCTCAGACTACCAGTTGGTTTATTCCGTGGTCAGATGTAGAAACGCCATTACTCGCTCAATTAGCAACTCATGCTAATGATTAAAGTGGCGATGTGCAAGCTTTGGCTTATTTACAACATACTTTACTGCAAACATCAAGCGCCCAGAGCCTTGTGTTAGTCAGGCCAAACTTGAGATTATATGTACTTGTAATTGCGTTCTCCTTGCAAACCCAAAAAAAAAAAAAAAACTGAAGCACACTTCATTTTCAAATGCCGCCCGCCTACACCAGTTATTCGAGTAGTATATATCCCTCCAGCATGCATATAAAAGGTCTTGATGAATAGGTATTGTTATTGGGTCATATTGTTTTAGGACGACGTTTATAGTGGTATTCAACCAATGTAGTCAAAGTTTTTTATTTGTATCAAGTAAAGAATATGGTAATAAATGATAACATTATCAAAAAGGTGTAGGTCATTAATATCAAACTAGTCTATTATAAAAATCTATTTAGAGGGAGAGTGTGCCTTGTAATACTATGGGATGAGTAAAAAAAAAAAAGAGTTATGTGAGTTTCAGTTTTCCATACATGAGGGATTTTATTCCTTTATATAAAACTTACGTCAATGCCAATCTTGATACCTTCTTCCAATCCCACAATAGGTTCATAACCCAACAATGTCCTGGCCTTGTCAATGTTAAAGTACCGAGAGCTCATGGCTTGTTTGATCCTTGACCGAGTCATGCCTTCCTTGAGAGTATCCTTATCCCAGAAGAGCGCCTTAAGGTTGTAGATCGATTCGCTGATATAGGCAATGACCATGCTGGCATTGTAGGAGAGGATGATCTTTTTCGACTTGGGCATGTCCATACCATATTCGTACCACACCTTGGAAGCAAAGTCCCAAAAAGGCACAGGTGTACCGTTGGTCAAATTAAAAGCCTGACCACCCACAGGAGATTCTTTGGACAGAGCTAATTTTTCGGCAGCAAGGACGTGGGCATAGGCGATATTTCCCACATAGGTAAAATCCATCAATGAAGTATTGTTGCCGATTTGGAATCGATGCTGACCACGTTGACAGACTTCGAGCATACCAGGAATTAATTGACGATCACCTGGGCCAAAGATAGCAGAGGGACGAATCGTACATGTCTGGACACCATTGATACCATTAGCAGCCAAAACCACCTTTTCACATTCAATCTACGTATATATGTATGTGTATTAGTAAACCATTCTTCCCCCTCCCTCTTTTTGTTTTGTTTTGTTTACCTTTGATTCTGTATAGACATCAATAGCTTGTGGAGGATAAGGAGTATGTTCATCGACGTTCACCATAGGTTCCCCGGTGGAAATCACACTACCAGAGCTGGTCACCACCAAAACAGGCACATGGGCTTCTTGACAGGCCTTGATGACATTCTTGGTCCCGTCCACATTAATAGAGAAGTAAAGATCGCGAGGAGGATTAGACGAGTTAACATGAGGAGGCGAAGCAGTATGAATAACCGCCGTTATACCCGCCATTGCTTGAAGGACATCGCCGTATTTTCGAAGGTCACCTACATGATAGGTCACATCTGCTTCTGGTTCTTTGGGTTCAGAGATATCAAATACTGCTATAGTTGAGCCATCTTTGCGTCTACGAATTTGATCAACAACATGACGTCCCAGGAAGCCACCACCACCAATGACGAGATAAGAATGAGGCATGATGATGTTTAGTTTTATGGAGAAGAAGAGGAGTAAAAAAAAAAAAAAAGGAAACGGAGCAAGTACACAAAAATCATCGGCGGGAGTTGAATTTTAAAATGGGACAAAGTGGTGTATCCATCAAGTAACATACATGTAACCCTACTAAACATAAAATGACAATAGCCCCAGTTTTTTATTGATCCAAACCAAATATAATAACAATAACTAACCACTAGTGAGATAAAACAAATATAAATGTATGTATGTATGTATGTGTTTATGTAAGACCGTGTGTTGTGTGAGTGTATAAAAAAAAAAAAGAGGGAAGGGGGGAGGGAGCACCTGTCAAGAAGAAGGCAACTAATCCGAATCATCATCGTCCGAATCCATCTTGGTCTGTTTTGATTGTTGATTTGTTGTTCCTTCGTTACCCCGTTTGCCTAGTGCTGTTGAGTTGGCTGATGATGGTTTTGTCCTTAGTTTAAACGTACCGTCCAATAAAGCAACCGCATCCGATTTGTTTTTAGCATATGTGATAATCTAAATGACAGAAGGAGAGGATTAGTTGTTGTTTCCCTAGATACTCTACCACTTACCAAAGGTTTGTCATAAAAGACAAATCCTTCCAGGCTTCGCATGGCCGTCGTTGCTGAAGCGACATCCACAAAGGCAACAAAGGCTTGTTCACGTAGTTTTTCAGTTGACTGGACTCGTACGTCAAGAATGTGTCCATAAGATGCAAATAAATTGTACAATGACGCCTTGAGTTCTGTTATGTTTGAAATAAAATAAATAAACACACACACACACACACACACACACAAAAAAAAAAAGTTAGGAGTCAGTTTGTTATTGTTGTCAGATTAAATGGTGTGAGTGCATATGTCTTACCCAAGACGTTGATTCTGTTGTTAAGGTTCTTGATGTAGAGTGTCTGGTTTGGTGGAATGTCAGCCATAATCAATCAAATGTGTGTATCTAAAAAGTGAAAGAGAGACGTAAAAAAAAATCGTGACTGAGATATAAATTTGGCCCCAGCCTAGGCCCAGTAAGCCCGTACACCAACACTATGCTAATACGACCATCCGTATATGAAAAAAAAAAAAAAAAAAAAAAAAAAAAAAAAAAAAAAAAAAAAAGTTTTTTTTATTGGGCAGTTACAGAATATGTGAATGATAAGATATAAAACAGAATATGAGTAGACATAAAAATAGGGGCAACTATACTATGGACAAGAAACAAAAAGGGAATATACTAAAACCATCACCATACTTTTTTTTTTTTTTTTTGACAAACGTGATATATTTGCACGTATCACACTTTTCACCCTCTTCCTTTGTTGGTTGTTTGATACTGATGTGGTTGTTGACTAGACTTGTGGTAGTTGATGGTGATATTTAAAGAGTGACGCCAAGTTCAGGTACATAGCCAACCTTTTTAAAGTGAGCAATGGTCTTTTGGGCTTTGGCAACAGCAGCGTCGGCGGTGATGTTGAATCGGTTGTACAAGTCCTTGATAGGTCCAGACGCACCAAAGGTGGTCATACCAACATGAGCATGAGAGTAGCGTTCCCAGCCCCATACACCAAGAGCTTCGATCGAGACAACAGGGACACCAGGAGTAAGCACTGATCTCTTGTATTCTTCGGATTGTTCATCATAAAGATCAGTACAAGGCATAGACACCACACGAGCTGGCACACCTTCACCAGCAAGTTTTTTGGCAGCTTCCACAGCAAGAGAGACTTCTGATCCAGTGGCAACAAAGATAACTTGAGCATTAGGAGCGTCTTGAAGGACATAACCACCCTTGCGAACAATTTCAATAGAAGAGCCTTCGAGTTGAGGGAGGTTTTGACGAGAGAGGGCGATAACAGAAGGACGATGTTGGTTTTCAAGAGCAACCAAGTAGGTACCGGATACTTCGTTACCATCAGCAGGTCGGAAGGTCAACATGTTGGGGGTGGCTCGAGTCAAAGTTAAGGTTTCGATAGGTTGATGAGTAGGTCCGTCTTCACCAAGACCAATAGAATCATGGGTCATCACATAGAGCACACGGAGATGAGACAAGGCAGATAGACGAGCAGCACCCCAACCGTAGGTCAAGAAGTTTAAGAAGGTACCACCAAAGGGAATAATACCACCATAACAGGTCAACCCATTCATGATAGAGAACATTGCATGCTCACGTACACCATAACGCATGTATCGACCACTGTAATCACCAAGGTTAGTAGAAGGCTAAAGATATCAAAAGAAAAAAAAAATGTTAGCAAGTCTGCCTCCATACTATGATGTTACTACTTACATGTTGGAAATCCACAGCAGTCTTCCATCGAGTCAAGTTGGAGCTAGTCAAATCAGCGGAGCCACCAATCATATCAGGAATAATATTGGCCAAAGAAGTCAGTACACTTTCAGAGAGTTTACGAGTGGCAACAGCAGCATCGGATGGTGTGAATTTAGGCAAAGCAGCTTCCCAACCTTGAGGTAGTTTACCATTGAAACGACGTTCGATTTCTCCAGCTTCAATAGGGAATTCTTGTTTGTATTTGGCAAAGAGGTCATTCCAGGCAGCTTCAACTTGAGCACCATGAGTAGCACGAGCAGCATACAAGTTATAAACCTATAAAAGTAAAATAATGAGATTCTCAGTTCACTATTTGTTTGTTTGGTTTTTTTTTGGGGGGGGAGGTAACTTACTTCCTGGGAGACCACATAAGATTCATCAGGGTTAAAGCCAAACTTTTCTTTGACTTGTTTGATGTCGTCACCTAAATTAAAAAGCAAAGAGATAGTCAGTACCCATCATCTTTTTTGTTTAGTATCATCATCCTACCTGAGAGAGGTGAACCATGAACCTTTTCTTGACCTTGAAGTAAAGAGCCATAACCTAATGATATAATATTGTTATTAGAGTCAATTACCAGAGAGAAAAAAAAAAAAAGTCAATAACTTACCAATGGTGGTCTTGATCTTGATCAAAGAGGGTTTATCGGTAACAGCCTTGGCTTGTTCGACAGCTTTGTTGATAGCGTTGATGTCATTATCCCCATCGGCCACTACAATGGTGTGCCAACCATAAGCTTCGAAACGTTTGATAGTATCTTCAGTAAAGGAGACTTCAGTAGATCCATCGATTGTGATTTCATTGTCATCATATAAAGCAATGAGCTTGCCCAATTTCCAGTGACTACAGAGAAGAGAGATGAGTTAAAAAAAAAGGAGGGGCGATATCCTTCCCAAATAAAGTTTGTACTTACCCAGCAAGGGAAATGGCTTCAGCAGCAACACCTTCTTGAAGACAACCATCACCAAGGATAACATAAGAGTAGTTGTTGAAGATTTCATAACCAGGCTTGTTGTAAGTAGCAGCATAATGAGCTTCGGCAGCAGCTAAACCAACAGCATTAGCAATACCTAAAGAGCAATAAAGGGGAATAAAAAGTTAGTCCATTTAAGGTATGTCTGTGTTCTTTACCTTGACCCAAGGGACCAGTGGTGACTTCAACACCAGGAGTATCATTAGCTTCAGGGTGACCCGGTGTCCTATAAAAATAAAAAGTAAAATGAGAGAGTAAATGTGAGTATTCTTGTATCTGACAACATATTTTGCTTTGGATCAAAAAAACTTACTTGCTTCCAAGTTGACGGAATTGTTTGAGATCATTCATGGAGACATCGTAACCCAAAAGATGCAAAAAGACATATTGAAGAGCACAGCCATGGCCATTGGAGAGGACAAAACGGTCGCGGTTGATAAAGTTGGGGTTCTTGGGATTCACATTAATGTGGTTGTTAAACAAGACATGAGCCATAGGAGCACAGCCCATGGGAGCACCAGGATGACCAGAGTTAGCACCACGGACGACATCAGCAGCGAGGACACGGACAGTGTCAATAGCATGTTGTTCAGTTGTTTTAACCATATTGAATTACAAGGTAGTTTTGATTGAATTCACCAAGAGGAGAGAAAAGTGGGGAAAGAGAGAGAGAGAGAAAAAGGGGGACGCGGAAGATGAAACGCTTTTTTTTTTTTATATAAAATTCAGGCAGCCCACATTGATTGGCGATTTGATTGGCTCAAAATAAAGTTTTTAAAATCCCGCTTTTTCTAAACGGGGATTAGTTGATGTAGAAAAAACATCAACAACCAGACGATGCCTAACCCTTACTGGCAACGACGATCACTCTTTTCGGCGATTGGTTGGTGACCCTGCAGTGGTAACTTCCCACACTGAAGTATTTTTGTCTTTTTGGGTATCAAGCTCGGTGGATAGGATAACCTTCTTTTTTTTTTTTTTTTGTTTATATGCACTGGCTCCTCTTTTTAGTGCTTGGTATTTGAAACTCGTGTGTATGCAGTTTTTTATCTTATGTACACAAATCATGTACCGTACGAGAACATCTCGTATCGATAAAGAGAAAAGTGTCACTAAACTCGATTTGGAAACCACCGTGTTTTCTAGTAGAATCGTGATTAAGGTTTTCTTAGGCATAATGAGTGAATAGCTTTTCAGGCCACTTTGCTTGGATAAAACTATCATCGATTTTACGTCATTCTCGGTACTTAAAGAGGTATCTTTCTTCTCCTGTTATCTATTGTCACCCTTTTTCCCTTTTCACTGACTGATGTTTATTTACAAATGATTTCACTCTATCATTAAATGATTTCTGGTGCCTGGATTTGGTTCTGCATGGTCGGAGTTTCATATTTCAGGGGTAATCCACTCTACTAAAGCATTTTCTGTGCAGGCTTTTAAATGGAATCCTAGTAATCGGAATACTTTACGGTGTGGTATTTGTAAAACAAATGGGAAAAAAAGGCAATTGCATGATCAAGGTAATGCGCTCATACGTCTCCGGTTTGAGACCCCATCTTCAATGAACGACAGTGATCCTGAAGAGCGGAATTCGTTCACATGAAAGCATTCAAGTTTTATGTATTTAGGGTTCAGATTTATACAACCAGCTTTTTGATTTGTGGAAGAATAGACGTCATTGTATCATTGTGTAATAACTGGTTCACTATTCGTACCTATTTTTCTGTCATGACTGTATTTGGTCGATCATAATCAAACGAATGGCCATGGCCAATCAAGCGAATTTTCAAATCCCGATGGGGTTTTCCGCTCAAATTGACTCTACGACAAGAATGTAAGCTTTACTACTATGTATATCATTGTCATCATTAAGGGAATAAAAAATATAGACCCGAGTGGGATTTACAAATCAACGCATTGATCAAAGATCTTTTGAACGCATTTTGCATGGAAGCGGGGTTTGAATATTTCATTTCCTTTTTTGAAATTAACAAAGGAAGCCGACTTTAATAGTGAAAGGAAAATATATTGAACAAAAGCACCCATGTCACATGAAGGAGATAAAAGAATAAGTAAGACCTTTTCTTAAACTTACAAGTAATGTGTATTTATCAGGTGTCAAGAACTACCGGCACCATCACAACATACATAAAAGTCGTCATTTGAAGAGTTTAAAACAAGTCGTTTATTAATAGTGTATCATTTATAATGGGGTGATAAGAAGTGTGTGTCTGTGTATGTGTACAAAATACTAAGCTATAAACATAAAAGTTTTTTTTTTTTTTTTTTTTTTTTTTTTTGATAAGGGTGGGAGGTCTAATTACTAGGTGCGGCATGAGGTTGTTCCATATCAGTCAGGTTTCCACGAAGATCTTGTTCCAATTCCAAAGATTCAAACAAGCTCTTAAAGTTACCTGCACCAAAACCGTTGTGATTGTTACGTTGAATGATTTCGACAAAGACAGTGGGACGATCTTCTAAAGGACGAGTGAAGATTTGTAACAAGTATCCATTTTCATCATAGTCCACCATAATCTTGAGTTTTTGCAAGATATCCAGATCTTCCACAATAGGTCGTTTAGCAGTTTGATTATGTACAGCGAGTGCTTTGCGAAGGTTGTCGTAGTATTTGTCTGGGATGGTTAAAAAGTCACAGCCCCGGGCACGCAAGTTGGTGATGGAGGTGATGATGTCAGGTGTGTTGATAGCAATGTGTTGGACACCAGCGCCGCCTATTCAAAAACAACAACAACAACAAAAAAGATAAGAACGATCAGTCATGACTTGGTAAGAGAGAGAGAGAGAGAGAGAGAGAGAGAGAGAGAGAGAGAGAGAGTATACTTTACCATAAAAATCAACGAATTCTTGAATTTGAGACTTCTTTTTTCCAAAAGCAGGTTCATTGATAGGCACCTTGATTTTTTCAGCAGGATCGGCCATAACCACAGATCGTAAAGCAGAGTATTCAGTATAGACTTGTTTGTCATCCACAGACCAGAATCGATGGAAATCAAAGGCCTTTTCGTAAAAGGCGGCGACAGGTTCCATCATATCATCAGGTTGGTTGCCGACAACATGATCAATAAATGCCAAAGGAACAGAAGGCCTATTAAAAACAAAACAAAAAAAAAGAGGTTGGTCATTATTGTGCTCAGCATGAGTTATATATCTATATCTGTACTTACAAGATACTTTCCAAAGGATCACTGTAACGAAGAGCAGTAAGGGAATCCTTGAATCCAGGTAAAAAGATACCCTTGTAGTTCTTGCGTTCAATCAAAGTATGTTGGACATCACCATAGGTCTTTAAAGTAGCCATAATCACCGTACCGTTTTCATCAGTGATTTCTTCAGGAGCATGGACAGATTCGGCACCACGAGCAATGGCTTTTTCATACACGGCTCTACAGTCAGTGACAGTAAAGGCCACATCCTTGACACCATCCCCACGACGAGCAATTTCTTGAGTCATGTCTTGTTGCAAATGAGGTTGGATAGGTGATTCAAAGACAAAGACAGCATCACCACATTTGACAGCATGAGAGGCAGTTTCACGACTTCCGGTTTCCAATCCACGGTAAGCGAAATGTTTGAATCCAAGGCGAGTACAATAATAGGAAGCAGCTTGTTTGGCATTGGTGACAGTGAATCGAAGATGGTCAAATCCGGAGAAGGGGTTGTTTTCTTTGGTGTAAGTAGTAGTGGTCTAAAAAAAAAAAGTAGGAATGAATGAATGAATGAATGGTAGTTGTTAGTTGCAAAGTTGCAAAGTTGCAAAGTATGCTTACCATAATGACTAATTGATATAATTAATAAAGTAAAAAAGAGTAGGGGGAAAGTAAAATATCAAGTGAAAGAGAATGGAAAAAATAAAAAAAAAGTAAACGGAATTGCATTTATAGTCTTCCGTGAGAAGGCAAAGTTTCCCACGGCCAAATATCACTGGTCAATGTGACATTCAAATCCCGCTCACAAGGTGTCAGTCATTCCGTCGCCTCCCTTTATCATAGTGGCAAGAATCGACGGAACAAGTTTATTATTCTATGAAATTTTCCTTATTATCGAGTATCATTTATGAACTAGAACTTTCTAGATTTGAATAAAACACAAGGTCAAGTGAAAGATGATGCTTGTTCTGAAAACCAAGTTTGCAGACGAACCTTGACGGAAAAACCTGAAGGGCTCGAATGTTGGTTCCGATCGTTCCATGCTTTCCCCGCACTTTTTCTATTCTCTTCCGAATATATCATTGTCATCTCTTCCTTTGAGCTTTACAATAAAAATGATGACATTGTCATACAATCAGTAGGAGAGTATCTTTTTATTCGTATAGAAAACCCCCCATTTAAGAAAGATGGGACTTTTTCCGAACGGATCTCCTTCCGTAGTATCGGAAAAGATATAATTTACTTTTTAACCAGAAATTACACTGGATAGGGCATGATACACGATAATTAAATTGTTTATTACATCACGAAGAATGGTCATACCCCATAGTAAGTGAATTAATCCTACTCCTGATGTATGACATATCGGGGCATATATTTCAAATCCCGATTTATGCGACAAGTCAACCCAACATAGACGCTTGATTTACATTGATATAATATTTTATTAATTAGATATAGACTATTGCTAGTATTACAATGTATCAATTAAAAGTAGAATATATACATATAATCAAAATGGAGTACCAAAAGAAGAGTAACCAATCACTAGCTATCATTAACAAGATGATCATATCCATCTAAAAAGTCGATAATAAAAAAAGCCATGGTAAGTTATATGTTGATTATAATCCTTGTTCATATTATGTATAATTCAACTTACAAGCACAAACACCTTCCATATAGCTAGCCAAAACAATACCAGCAGCAGCTTGTGACACAGGATGAGTGAACCTATAATAAAATATACAAGTTGAATAAATACGCTGTCAATGCAAACCGTTTTTTTTACCTTGTGAAAAAAGCCAGTGCATAAAATATTTGCCAGTGATGAAGATGAAGAGAGAGATGGTTATGTTGTTGACTGGATTCGAGGGCAAGAGGTGCGGATTCAAGGGTCGTTTCTAGATGTGATGATTTGCTGGTGGATCCGCTATGACTGTCTTGATCAGATCCATTGTTGCTATTGACTTGACTGATTAGAATTTTTGCTACCATCAGGATATTGAGTGGGATTAACAGGCCACAAACATAGTAAAACACAAAAGGATGAGTCAAGGTCGAAGCCAGGTAAATGTGGAATCCAGCAAAGCCTAGTATCAGTCTTGATGTAAAGTGGGGGTGGGGAAAGTAAGTATTCAACTTTATCAACACAGTTTATATTTACATTAAAGCCATTAAAAACACAGTCCACATTCCCAAAGACCAGTTGCGAATGTTGGGTAACGATGTCTTGGTAAAAGGCAATTCGGCAATCAAACCATACCCAAAGAGTGAAGGATAAAACGTTGCCACAGTGATCCAAGATAAACAATGAGAGTAGTTGCCAAAGACAAAGAGAATGAGTCCGTAACTACAACAGAGCATGCCGTCTGTCCAATGTCTTGCCCATGATTTTGAGTAGAGTTCCCATCCGAAGCGATGAGCCGCAAAACGATAAAGAGGGTAAGGAATAAAGAAGAAGACAAGTAAAAAGTAGAGATGTATTAAGGGGTGGTAGGAGAATAAGGCAGTGTTAGATACATTAGCTGGATCTGAGAACCCAAGTACTTTTCCCGTGGTTCCCAAATCCATAATAATGTTGAGAATGAAGGAAACGAAAGAAAAAAGTCAGAATGTTTCAATTCAAGTTTTTTTAAATCCCCGTCTATGTGTTTTTATGCATGCTGTAAAGAATGTAGTTACATTTTTTTTTTTTTTTTTTGTAATATGACATGATTGTATCAAATGAAGTAAAAGTATAATGGTTTTATTTATGAAAGGTATGATAAGAATTACAGTAAGTATAAATAATGTGAGAAGAAGGATGAAGAGAGAGGGGAATAAGATGAGAGGGGATGATATAAGCTAAGTAGTTGTTTGTAGTTCCTTTTCCAATTGTTTTTCCTGTTTCGCCAATCGCCAACCATTTGCTTTCTTCTGAACCACAATGAGATTGATAGTAAAGAGGGCCAAAAGACCCCCCAACATGGTGAAGAGTGGTCCAGATCCCATGGCACGCTGCAAATCAGAAGACACAAGTGATCCAATCCCTGCCATGATATACCGTGCAAAGTTGTTACATGCCGTCACCGATGCCCCTCGTTTTCGGAAACAATCCACCATGTAGGCTGATAATGTGACGTTGGGAACCATGAGTGCTAACCCAACAAAGAATTGACATACCACACCATAGGCCCAGTGGACATTTTCTTGAATACACCAACCATAAGCAGTCAAGGCGACCAAGTTGAGCACGATCGAACCATAGTATAGAATGCCACCTAGTCGCATTTCAGGATAAGATTGTAGTTTCGTGCCATCTTGTTGGGTCGACTCGTCGAGTTTGGCCACCGCCTTGTTGTATCGCACATCAGATAATCTTCCTCCTGCTATACCACCAACCATACACCCAATCGCATTTGGAAGATAACATAGACCCACCGTTCCAGAATCAAAGCCGTATTGAGATGCGTATGTTCGTGTGAAGGTGGTGTTGATAATATAAAGGACAAAGAATCTTTTTTTTTTTTTTTTTTTTTAAAAAAAAAAAAGGTGAGATTAGTAATTAAATCAAGCAAGAGAGTAAGTACTTACAAGACACCAACAAAAGTGACAGCAAGAGCAATATTACGGTTGAGTAACAAGTCTAATGCCTTCAAAGGATTAAGACGACTTTGTTTCTTTTTCTTCTTCTGTTGTTGTTGAGATGCTGCTTTTTCTTGATCCAAACCCAAGACAGGGCTTTTTGTGACAGGAGGACGCCATGTTTCCGGTAAGAAGAAAAAGATGGAAAGAAGGACAGCCAAATTAAAAATCGCCAGAAAGTAAAAAATAGACCGGAATCCCAATCCTTGACCAAGATAACCCCCAATAATCGGCCTTTTAAAAAAGGGGTTAGTACAATGTAATCAGTTGTTAGGGTACTTACCCTAGAGCAGGGCCAAGAAGGGGACCACAAGTATATAATGCAAATGCACGACCTAAAACAGATTTGCGTTAATGCTGATTATGAATATTTATCTTAATGGATTTATGCCTACCTCTTTCATGGGCTTCAAATATATCGGCTAAGAAAAAAGGAATGATTAGTATTGTTTTTCCCTTGTCTTTTTTTTTTTTTTTTTTTTTTTTTTTTTTTTTTCCAATACCTAAAGTTCCTGCACCCATAGACATCACAGAGGAAGATCCAATGGCGCTGAATGCACGAAATACAATAAACATGGTGATATTAACTGAAACCCCACAAAGCAAACTTCCAATGACGGAGATTAAAAAGGAAATCAAGTAGATTTTTCGTCTTCCTATACGGTCACCGGCAGTTGCCCACAGTAATGGCTATTCAAAAAAAAAAAAAAAAAAAAAAAAAAAAAAAAAAAAAAAAAAAAAAAAAAAGAGTCAGTGGTTCTCTATGTTTGATCTATTCAATAAGCAACTTACAAAAAAAGCAGTGAAGAAAGTGAAGATGGAGACTATTGAAAAAAGCGGGATTTGAAATTACCACCTATGCAAAGTAGTTTCTTTTCTGCATTACCTGATGCATTCATTGTTGTGTCTGTTGTGTTAAATACTTTTTGCATTTCAACCAGTACAGGGTACTTTAAAATGAGATGTTAGTCGACTGTATATGTGAGTGATCAGAACCACTTACATAGATAGTTGATGATAGCGGGGATCTTGTAGAGGAGAGAATAACAGGGTTAACTTTTCCTTCTTCTTTTTCTTGCTGTTGTTTACACTACTTACGATGCACCAGCTACTGCCACAATCATCAAAATCATGTTCTTTTTCATTTTTGAAAAGTTGCGGGGATCAGGCTTGGGCTGATCAGAACGGTGTTTTAAACGGAAGAGGTTTTTCCACTTATGGGTGCTCGGTGATGGGTGTGATGAAGAGGTTGGTACGGTCTGCGTACCTTTGCCGTCCTGTTGTTGCATAGTGATACCGGAAGAAATAGTACGTTGTTCACTCGGTGGTTTTTGATCATCATCGTCTTCGTCACTTGTATCATAATGATTGATCGTCTCCATCGTATGGGAGACCATCGGTCCATCTTGATCCAATGCCACCACAAATATACTCTTGTTACTTTGACTTGTTATCTGCCGAGTGATTGGCTCCATGTTGTCTAGATACTGAAGAAAAAGAAGAAGAAGGGGGAAAAGAAAGAAGATAGAGTGGGACCTTGATGTACAACCTTTTTTTTTTTTTTTAGCGGAGATTACTCCCCTTTTTAAATGTGTTTTCCTATGAAAGGCCCAATCAATCTGCAGCGGACTTGTGCATTCTACCTTGTTTATTGATCCAGTGGAGTTTCCTTTTCCCGGGGAGAAGTTTGTTCCTTAGAAATTTAAAAATCTCGAAACAAACAAGGGAGGAAACGCGTTCTGTTACACATAATTGATTTACATCACTGAGTCTTTTGACCGAAGGGGAAAGAATTACCCTTCTACGTGATGCAGATCATGAAATCGAAACATTCGATCGGCGCGAGAATGTTTTGTTCATTTTTTTGCAAGTCAACTTCACGTGAGATATCTTTAAGTCACCCCTCTATCGACATCAGTATTGAGTCATTTTTGTCAAACTGTGATTATCAAAGGATCAGTCTATTGACCATCAGATGGGTGAGGAAAAAAAGTCATTCATGCTATATGACCCGTGATGAATACGAATTCCTCGAAAAACATATACAATCAGCTACGTACAATTTGAGCAAACATGACATAGGAATCGCCCATGCAAAATTCAAACCTTGTCGACGATTATAGACTCGTACAGCAAATGAATAGATAAGATAAGCTTTTTTTTTTTTTTTTTTTTTTTTTTTTTTTTTTTTTTTTTCCATGGAAGACATGCTTTATCTAATGTGGTTTTTATTTCATGATAAGTAATAATAGCAATAATAGTAATATGGGGATAAAGTGTATTGGAGATAAAGTATGGCATAAAGTAAGGACAGAGGATAACGGATCATCCTCTATTGAATGTAATGATTATCAAGTAAAACTACCTAGACTAGACTATAAGACAACATATAATCAATAAACTATATGAAGAAGGGTAAAGTAAATATAAAACAACAAAGTATGGTGGGAGTGACGAGTAGTTCTACAGGAAGCGACCCAGTTCGCTAGAGGAAATGTTCAATTCGGGTGATCGGTTGTTCAAGGCACGCAACAGTTCGACCAATTGTCCCCGAGTGGCACCATCCAACTGTTCTTCATCCGCCAGTACGTGCACAAAGACTTGAAGGAATTGAGGAATATGAGCAAACACCTAGACGATATATATATTAAAAAGAGGGTGATCCGGTTAGTCCTATTTGTAAACCCCGACGCATTGTCTCGATCATGCAAATGGTCATTATACATACAAAGGTGTTGTTCGAGCGGAATAGTTCAAAGATACAGTTAAAGACAGGTTCATTTTCAGCAAAGTCAGCCTTCAATGGAAGAGCACCGGTAAAGACAGGTAATACTTGATCAAGAGGTACAGCTTCTGCATGGGCAAGGATAAGTCGAGCAACAGCACCAGTGGCATTATCAGTAGTATTGACCAAGGATTGATTTTGGAATAATGGATGAAGAGTAGCTAAAATAGCAGGGTATTGTCTATACATCACAACAAAGTAGAGAGAGTAATTGTTAGTCAAACGTTTCAATTACCCATCAACCATTGTATTCGGCACACTTACGAGCTAAGATCGATTTGAGAGTAAGTGACCAGTACACCCAAAGCAAAAGCAGCATTGCTCTTGACAGTTTGATCTTCATCTTCAGCAGCCTTGATGAATAATTGGAGCAGCCGTTCAGTATGAGGAGTGACAGCCGACTTGATACCAGTGATACATTCACCTAGACATCCGATAGCCATGGATCGTTCCGAAGATGACTTGGTCTTTTCTGTTTAAAGAGAAGGGAGAGAGCATTAGTAATACATCATTTTTTTTTCTTTTCTTCTTACGATTGACTTACGTAGTATTTAGATATCAAAGGCAAGAATACATCAAAGTAAGAAGAGTATCCATCGCCAATCACTTCACAAAAAGCAGCCACCAAATCAGCAGCAGCACCAACCAAAACAGATTCAGATTCCGCTTCTTCATCTTCATCGACAAAATCTTCCTCATCAAATGCTTGCTGACATTCTGACTTCTTTTCAAAGACATCCAAGATATTTTGCGAGATTTCCTCGACATCTAATACAATAAAAATAAAATAGTTAGATGGACTATTTCTCTTCATTTTCATATATCAAGTGCTTACGTTCACTGATGATTGATGGACCCATCAATTTGAGAGCTTGAATCAGTTCTTGGCAGATTTGTACCACCACCATGCGATCGTCTTCTTGCTTCCACATTTCCAGAATAGTAGGGATCACCAGACTAGTCATTTTAGCCACATTTTCATCCACAGAGTAGTTGACAGGTAAACCAGCAACCCAATCACCATGTTCGGAGAGTGAGTAGAATACCTTCAAGAAGCCAAACAAACTACCAATAACAGCCTTTCGGACACCATCAAACAAATGAGACGACAATTCGGTCAATTCTTGGACAGAGGCTTCCACATATGGCAAAAAGTGAGACCGAGTGTTTTCAAAGAGTTCACCAAGAGCATCGGCAGCGAATTCCTTTTCGTCAGCAATAGCAGAGTTAAAGTTGAATGCGCTAAAGTCGTCTTCGTCATCTTCGCCATCACCCAAGGTCAGATCAATTTCGGTTTCCAGTGCAGGTTCGTTCTTTTCTTCAGCTTTACAAGAGGCAAGAATGTGAGGCATGATCGTAGGAAGATAAGGCGCATAATCTTCACCAAACACCCTAGCCAAGATTGAGAAGAAGGCATAAGAGCATTCCCGAAGACGAGGAGAGTCGAGTTCAAGTTGTTCAATAGCCAAGGTCATCAGATCTTGAGTATAAGGACGGAACATGTCGGCACCCACAGCTTCAGCAATCGCACCAGCAGAGTCAGTGGCCACACCACGAAGCAAATTATCTTCAGAGGTTTCCTTAAGAGACATCAAATGGCGGATACGAGGAAGGACTTGTCCAAAGTAGGGTTGGAATGATTCACCAGCCGCATGAGCACCACTTCCAATGGCAGCCATTACTGTTGCTTTAGTTTCCGTTTGATTGGCAGTATCCAAAAGGAATAGTAGTTTTTCCATAAGCATAGGCAAGTATTGTATAACATCACTACCGAGACCTTCCAAGATAGCATCCAAGGCGTTGCAAGCATGTTTGGTGACTTCAGGGTTGGTATCATTCATGAGGTTGAATACAAGAGGTAGAAGGACTTGATGATGTTCGGAGATTTCAGCAGCCAAATCTTCAGCCAAGCAGCCCAAAGCCATACAAGCAGCACGACGCACGATGATTTCGGGATCTTGAAGACCAGAGCAGACAATAGGTAGGAGTTCATTTATCTTGGGGCTCATGTATTCAGCACAACCTTCGACAATGACAGCAAACGACATCATAGCCGCCTTGCGATAGTTAGGATCAGGATTTTGCATGTAGGAGAGGACCAAAGGCATCACAATTGGGAATACTTGTTGAGGAGGCATGTTGGAAGCAAGAGCATTAAGGACCTTATAGGAGAGCTATGTCAATAATAATAAAAATAAGTCAATAATAATAAAAATAAAATCAAGTTAGAGGTATGATCCCGAGTGATAATCCTTTTATGTATAGAGTACTTACACGAGAAGGTGAATCTTCATCAACATCTTCAGGGTCAGCTTCTGTTCCGATTGGCATCAACTGTTCAACGATATAACCAACAAGTTTAAGACTGCGGATCTTGTTTTGTTTGCTAAAAGTTATCACATACATAAATAAGAGAGAGATTAGGATCATCAAGAGAAATAGGCAAAACATATTATACTTACTAAACAGCAGCCCACATTAAAAAGGATAAAGCCATGACACGAAGAGCATCATCTAAATCATGTTTGCCACCAACAGTAAGGAAGAATTGAATAAGTTCGGCCAAGTGATTGTTCAAAAGTGGTGTATCCTAAACAAATAAACCCAATGATTAGTCAAAACCCCCTTCAATAGGACCCATTGTCCCTCCCTCCCCCCATTCTTTCTAGTCATTTACCAGCATCAATAAAGTATCAAAAACTTCAAAGATCTTGCTTGCGTTTTCTTCATCATTGTCGTTTAAGCATACTTCCAATAAATTGACGATTGCAGGAATCATGTCGCAAAACAGTTTCTAAACATAGATAAACAATGAGTCTCCATTCATTATACCAACCATTTATTACTTACGATATTTTGCTTGTCTTCAGAATCAATGTATTCAGCCAATTTACCCAAAGTCCTAGTTGTAAGAAAAAAAAAAAAAAGTAAGTGCCAAAATAAGGTGATCCAGGTAAATTTGACTTACAAGACGGTTGTGACACGGACGTTTCTACTTTCGGGATCCACAATAGTTTTGGCGAAGAGATCAAACAAATGAGCAGTGTGGTTCATAAAAAAGTCGGCAATGACTTCAAAAAGAGTGTAGAGACAGTAAGTACCGACTTCACGATGGATTGGGTTGTTGCTTGTACAGGATTGGTTTATGAAGGTCAACAGGTCAGGCCACTTGTTTTCTGGCATATCCACGCGAGCAACCGATGAAATCACACGAGACACAGAGTGGCGGACCAATTCTCTATAGTTGAGGACAGAGTGGGTTGTTTCGTTAGTATACAACAAACATTTCCCCCTGTTTCCTCTAGTTTATTACTACTTACTGTTGTTCATTAAGGACGATTTGCAACAGTTGAGCACGGATGGATACTTTAGTAGTTTCAGGTACTTCTTGCCACCATTTGGAGATACGTTTACGAAGTTCGACAGCAGCCAACTGTCGCACTTGGAAGTGGGGAGATCGAGTGAGTATTTCAACCAAGCCAGGGACACAATCAGGAGAGGAGTATACTTGAGAATTCAAAGTAGAAGTTGCCTAAGTATATGTAACATTGAAAGTAAGAGTGTTAGTATCAAAAAAGTTGTTGAAGAAAAAAAAAAAAAAAAAAAAGAGAGTGTGTGTGTGTTTTTTAAACTCACGTTTCGGATTGTGTCAGAGTCTTGTGCAGTAGCCAACTTTGTCAGGAGTTCATCTAAATTTGCAACAACGGCCTATTTTTATAATGGAAGAATGTTGTTAGTCATCTTTACAAACAGCATTTCCAAGTGACTTTTACGATCTTACCTCCATTCTGATTGTGTTTGTGTGGAATAAAGTGAAAGAAAGAGAAAGTTGGAAAACAAAAAAAAAAAAAAAAAAATTGAGGATGCCGTGCAACGTCGGTATTTGAAAAATTAAACGACCCGAGATGTGGATCACCTATTCACCACCTCCAGGAACAAGACACAGTGATCAGTATAGTTGATCAGTTTGATCATTGTCTATCTCCTTACAATTATCAATCTATGAATCAAAGAGCCATCCCATGACTGGCCTTTATGTCCGTGTCGAAAGAAAGTACCTGTTTGGCTTAAAATACGTCATGAATCATTATTAAATCGATCGCCGCCGCTCAAAACTGGTCAATACCTCAAATGGCATGAAAATGTAGGTCGCCGCTTGAACAACAAGGAAATGATCAAAAACGTGTAAAAAGTTGAACAGTGATCGTGCGTGTAATGATAACTGAGCAAGTGATGTTTTTCTTTATACAGTTCTTGTCCCTTCATGTGCCTGACTCTGTCGATTTTCAAATCCCGCCCGCCTATAAACATTTTGATTTTCTCCATTTTGCTTTTGAGCCCCTCTTTCTTTCACTTGATTTGCTTCCAATTCCTGCAGACCACGTTTCTTCAAAATAGCACTTGTTTGGATGTCTACTTGGCTGCGACCGTGGAATACAATCTTGACAAGACAACAACACACTTCTCACCAACAACCTGATCGCCACCATGTCAACTCCTTTTGCTCTTCTTTATTACCTGCCTCTGAAAAAGTCAAGATCTCTCCAAAAGCTATTGCCATTACCAAGAAAACAGCTGTACACGTTTCAGGCGACAAAACTTTAGGTGTGTACTATTACTACCACTCTACTCATGACACCTCATCCTTGTCCACTTTATCTGCTGCCACGATCGCCTTATCTGCGGAGCTGGTCAAAAAGCAACAACTTTTTGGTTTGACTGATTCCACGACATTAACGGCACCAACATTAACAGATCAGCCATCGACATATTGTAACTCGTCAACAGTCAAATCACTATCTTTACTATCACCATTACAACACCAGTCTTGTCCTCAGCGATCTATCACCACGACTAGTCATGCCTCATCTATCACTTGCACATTCAGATACCAGCTTCCGACCGTGATGTGTCTGTTACCAAAACAACTCACCAAAGCACTCTCCACCAATGTCACAGCAAATGGAACTATTTACTTTGAAAGTTATACCCTTACACCTTCCTTATGCAACAACTCTATCGACATTAACCACGAACAATTAGCAACAGATGCAACAAAAGACGACACTATAGTGGCTATATCCATCGCATGTCAACATCTGAAACAACTGATCGAAACTTTACCTACCAACAATTCGTCAGGGACAGATACAATGGATGGATCCCCTGACTTGCAGCAACCAGAGCACCATAAGCGACATTACGAACCACCGTCGAACCAGCAACTCGACTCATCACTTGATCAACTTGTTACAACGGACAAATGTCATGATGATCACAACAATAATCTACAACATGAAACTGGCTTTTGGTCTCGGTTATTCTCTCACCATCAAATGTCCTCTTACACCGACAACAAGGCAACTGAAAACAACCAACCAATCGCCAACATTGAAAAACACAACAGATCACCACAATCTTTGCCGCTATCACCCACCAGTACATGTCCTGCAAATGTACCCGTGTTTGTGGAACCTTTAAACAGCAATTACACCAAAAAGGGCGAACGGAAAAATCAAGTACTGCCTTTATTCCAATCTCAGTATCATGTGCCACCATCCTCTGAATCGCAATGTAATGATAACAAGACCAACTACTCGACGTCTGGAAGCTTATTTGGGAAGACCATGGCATCTCTCACTCAGTGGGTCTCACACATAACTAACAATAACAAGCTCGTTGACCATGCCCTGGATCCTGCCTCTTGGGATCAACATTTGAAACACCGATTTTCTCGATTCATTGACGACATGAAATCCGATCCTCATGGTCTGGCGGGAAAAAAAGTAGTGGTTATTGGTGTCCATGGATGGTTTCCGATGAAGGTAAGATAGGGTAAACCATTGGGTATGTCTAGGGGAAAAGGTGCCTAATTTTATTTTTTTAATTCTGTCGAATCTATTATAGTTTGTCCGTAGCATCATTGGCGAATCTACGGGAACATCAACCAAATTTTGCGAACAGATGGTGGCAGCGGTCAAGAAATACTTTGAACAAGAACATGGACTCTTTATCTCCGAAGAAGCGACTACCATCACAAGTATCCCATTGGAAGGTGAAGGCAAAGTGGAAGACCGGGTGGATATGCTGTATGCTAATCTTATTAATCGTGCGTCATGGTTGGATACTGTATCATCAGCCGACGTGATACTCTAGGCGACTCATTCTCAAGGTACTCCTGTATCGGCGATTCTGATTCATCGACTACTTGAAAGGGGGCATATTCATTCACACCGTCAATCTATTGGAATGCTTGCTATGGCTGGTATTTCTCATGGTCCTTTCCCGGCTTTGAAAAGCAATCTGGTGGTGAAGGTAAAAGCAAGAAAAAAAAAAAAAGATTGGTCATAATTGACACTCATCTCTCTTTCAACATTCTTTTTTAAAGTATCTTGAAGCGGACGCAGCTCGAGAACTCTTCGAATTCATGGACTCTGGCAGCGATATCTCGACAAAATACAACGTTTCTTTGAAATACATATTACAGCACGGCATCAAGGTAACTTTGGTGGGCTCTATGCAAGATCAGGTGGTGCCACTTTACTCTGCCATCATCTCAACCCTAAATCATCCCAACATTGTAAGGTCGGTTTACATTGACGGTCATGCCTTTACCGAGGAAAACGAATTCGTCATACATCTCATCACATTTGCGTTAGGTTTGCGAAATGCTGGTTTATCGGATCATGGGCTACTCACTCACCTCAGTGAAGTATTGGCTGGCAGTCTATACGCATTGGAAGGTGGTCATTCAACAATATACGAAGAATTGGATGTTTACTGCTTGGCGATCCAACATTTGTTTGAAACTTATCCATTGGGCAAAGCAGTATTGATCAACAACAACACCACAACAACAGCAATAAGGACGGATAGCGACAGAAATGAACAAGAAAATGCATCAATCAAGGCCACTCTTCAACCCTTCCATGCAAACTCTATCAGGAACCCTTACTATCTTCCTTGGGCTATGCGTGGTATCTGCGAAGACAAGAATATTCTCAAAAACTCGACCTGGATGGAACAATTAGATCAACTAAGGCGCAAATTTGACACATGGGAACCAAGCACTACTAAACTACGATCTCTCAAACATCGATTAGAACCCTTTACCCTCCCCCTTGACTCAATATAGCCATCAACTAGTATCAATACCCATCTCCTCCAATTACATATAACATCTTTATTACTTTAACTTGAATAAAACCTTACTTTTTTATATATAAATAAAAACTCTTCCTGGTCTTTAACTGGGCAAAGCGTTTTATATGCAGAAAATGATATTAAAAGACCGCCGTCCAAATTTAGACGCAATATTACCCCTGAATAACATGAAGCAGCATGACATGATTTCCTCAAACAAAAAACCAAATGTCCCTCAAAGTATGGGTGTATATAAATTAGGGCATCAAATATGATCATTCAATTCTTTAAAAGTCAGTTCCTTGACATCTGACTAAGGAATAAGCTTTCATGAAGATTAAAGCGGGGGTTTGACTTTCCGTTTATTATAACTCTGATCCTGTAAAAGTAGACATCCCACACATACACAACCTAATTAACCAGCAGATGTAACATGCTACTTGGCGTACCTGTGCATTTATAGTATAAAAACAATGAGATCGATCATCATAAAAAAGGTACAAAGATCAAAGTCGGGATTTGAATTGTCGGTTCCCGCTTTATTTTGACAGTTCACTTACAAAAACAAAACAAAACAAAAAAACAGTTAACATTGTGAAGACATATGTAGTAAGACCAAGTGTTCTCGGTATTTAGACAGACACACATCATCAACATGGACTAAGAGACAAGACAAGACAAAGTAAATAGATCATAATAGTCATTCTTTTATTTCATTTATTTTGTATAACTAAAAGTAAAAGATGTATGTGATGGAAGGGATGGGGGAGTAAGTAAATTTAAGACTATACTAAAAAAAAATCTACTTGCGTTGCTTTTGGGAGAGGAAGTCGGTGAATTCTTGGTAAGGAGCCTTGATGAATTCAGTTTCGGCCCAGAGATCAGGAGTCAAGAAACCATAGGTGTTACCAATGGCAGCAAAAGTAGCCTTGACAAAGTTACCCAAAGTACGGGTAGAACCCTTGGAGGAAGTGTAACAATCAGTGATACCAGCCAATTGGAGGACCTTCTTGGGGACAGGAGCACCGACAATACCAGTACCACGGGGAGCAGGGATCAAACGGCACACGGAAGAACCACACTTACCAGTGACCTTGCAAGGCACAGTATGGGGTTCACCGAGAGAAGAGCCCCAGAAACCACGACGGACAGGGATGATGGAGAGCTTGGCCAAGATGATGGCACCACGGATAGAGGTGGCGACTTCCTTGGAGCACTTGACACCGAGACCGACATGACCATCGCTATCACCAATAACAACAAAGGCCTTGAAGCGAGTGCGTTGACCAGCACGAGTTTGCTTTTGGACAGGCATAATCTTCATGACTTGGTCTTGGAGCTTGGGCAAAAAGTAGTCGACAATTTGGTATTCCTTGATGGGCAAAGAGAACAAGTAAATTTCTTCAATGGACTTGATCTTACCGGCCTTCACGAGACGACCGAGCTTGGTGACAGGAACCCTACAATGATAAAATAAAAAAACAATTAGCAGTTAGTAAAAACCATCCTTTTACATTATACTATTGATCTAATGGACCTTGGACTAATAATTCCTTCCCACTCTTGTTGTTATCTTACCATTCGTTCTTTTCTTCACCGCGACGACCACGTCCACGACCACCACGGCCACGTCCGCGACCAAATCCACCACGTCCTATTGGTTAAAAATATTATAAAAAAAGATTGTCAGTATTGGTTATATGCATTGACAAGTCATGACATCAATTACTTACCACGAGGAGCAGAATCAGCCATCTATCGTAAAAGAATAAAATAAAAGTTTTGATTAATTATCCATCCATCCATTCATTCATTCATCCATCCATCCAATTTTCCTATCTGATTCATCCATCTATTGCGACAATATATTATAACTATCGTTTTGATGGTTATAGTTGAGGGGATGCTTACATTGTATATTAATCTGAGAAAGAGAGAGGGAGATGCAACGATTTTTGTCTCGCCCCAGCCCAAATAATGATTCGGGATTTCAAAAAAGCGGGAATTGAAATCTCACCCAACCCAACCTTCCGACAACATTCTGTTCTGGCAGGGAAGGTTCATGCTTATCTTTTTTTTTTTTTTTTTTTTTTTTTTTATGCACTCGGTCTATTTATTACACCAAGAACATATTCACAGCATTTATGGAAATTGTGTGTGGAAGAATTAGCTTGTGTGCTTATTGTACATGGTGTCCACTTTGTTATATCTTCTTTTCGTGTTTAATCTCAGGTTGACTCGGAGGATCAAAAATTAGCAACTAAATGACGACGTAAAAATGTACATTCAGGAACGTAGTATGACCAAATTCGAGGCGAGTACCCTTCCTTCTATTATGACTAGAAAGAAAAAAAGATAGAGTAAGAGTGAGTTTACAATACAGAATAAAAGTCGTATCTTGTTAACTTTTATTACTTACTTTACTTTAAACCTGTTCTCGCTTTAATGAATTCACTTTTATCATCTATACATGTAAAGGTGACCAGGACCGATGAGGAAATATTTTAAATCCCGACTTTAACGCTGACTGGGCTGATGGAATAAAATGCAGTCGGGGCTCTTTTTCTTTTTATATTCTCTTCCCTATTCTTTTTTCTATCTATTCCCATCTAACTGTCATCAGTGCCAATACTATTACTCATATAACATAAAACGGTAGGTTAAAATGGAGTGGAGATCTCATGACACGTGTTGGTCGTCTGGATTATGTTGATGACTTGTCTTCTCACTTGCTTTTACTCTTCTTTATTTCTAGATTGTCCAACTTTGAAGCTCGATCAGCAACTCTTCTTGACATTGAACCAACAACAACTGTATTCGGCAACTCTACTCGAACTAATCAACACTCATCCTCCCAATGTCAACAACTATAGAATCTTCCAAGACACTCAATCTAGCCCTACAACTGGATACTGATCAAAGGTATGTAAAAAAAAAAAAATTATTGGAAAGTGATCGGTTATGATTAAAAGGGATCCTTTATGGAATATGGAATTGGCATCCTCGCCCTTCATTCAGTACCCGAACACTCGCTTTTTGTGTGCAAGGGGAACAGATGTTGGGTGTCTCTAAGAAGGTGCTGTCATGCTCTTCCCGAAAAGAGGGAGAGTATCACTTGTCATCTGATGGGAAACCGATGGAAGCAAGGATTGTTTACCACATACCGAAAACTAATACCTTTTTTCTTTTCTTTCTTCTTCTTCTAGGACCTCTTGGCTGGCCAACCTCTTCCAACCTTACGTACTCCCTTTTGGTACTGATGCTACTGGTGCAGATGATTTGGACTGGCAGTTTCTTGGAATGTCCAATCTAAAGTCAAGTACCTATGGTGTTACCGAAGTGGCCTTCTTTGAACTGTTTGAACCCTTGAAGAAACAACCAAGACAACCAGTATCTCCTACTAGCTGTGGACAAGAATCGCTCACTCCCACCATTAGCTCCGGAAGCTCACCCATGGCCACTGATGAAAGCGACACAACACTGACAACACACAACCAAACATGCTTTATGAAAAACGACATACTTTCCAGTAATAATACACAGAAAAAGCATACTATTGTCATGTCACTCGATACTCAAATCTTCAAGCCCTCTAAACGTCAACTCTACTATGTATTCCCATCAGATGCCATTGTTGAAAGGGTGTCTCAAACTCCGCCATACGAAGTAAGTAGGAACAAAACCTTAAAAAGAAACCCAATCATACTAATGTTTTTTTTTTGTCATGCCATGTCGATCAAGTTATTCTGCTCCTTTCATGCAGTTGACTTTATTACGAAACAACACGACAATGGCGGTAATATGGATATCTTTACAGAACATGCCAAAGATTCGCAACAATGTTACACAGACTTCCCGTCATCGCCCCTACTATCGGATACAACGCCTGACGTCAAAATGGAACAAGTAATCAAGCAAGGCCCATTAACTACTCACTTGTCATTATCTGGTATCTCAAGGGAACTCTATTTGATTATTAAGAATTCCGTTGCAAATTTTGAAGTGGCCTATGAAAAAATGATACAACTGGTAATAGAAAAAAAAAAAAAAAAAAGGATGGGAACTATCTAACTTGCTAATGCTTCTTATCTTTAGATGAAACTACACACAGAAGGGATCTCTCACCGCCAAGCTGAATTACTACTCGTGGGTGATAATGCACAGTCGAAAAAAGTGAAAGGTGAACCGAAAACCAACAAAGGAAAACGAAAAGGTAAATATAAAACTAACAAACACACCTCGTATCCAATTGACTCACCCCTCGGTCCCTTTTATTTCCTGTACAGGGTCATATCAACAGCGACAGGTTTCCCCGCGAACAACATCAACAACTTCCACCACAATCACCTCTGCGACCGTCTCTTCAACAAGTATCCCGCCTGCGACTACATCAACTCTATCAAGTAAAGCAAAATCAATAGCACCGACCAATCACACCAGCTCAATTTCGTCAGTGTCAAAGCAAGCATCAACCTCTCCACCTGTGGCACCTTCTGACTCGACGCCAGTAACATCATCAGCAACTTTATCACCCAATAACCAACGACAAAACTCGACCAACGCAACAGGTCGAAAATGCTCTTACTGTGGATCGAAAACAACTCCAATGTGGCGTCGTGGCCCTGAAGGCGCTGGTACTTTATGTAATGCTTGTGGTGTCAAATGGAAACATGGGAAAATATTATGTGGGAAACAGCCGGGACCAGACACGGGGTCAACATCAGCACCAACGAAATCATCAACAAATGGATGCAGCAGCACCTCTTTTATGACAGCAGAGCAGCAAAAAAAGCGGAAGCAACATGGTGAATTGAAACTCAACAAAAAGGACAAGCGTATTAAAATGCAACAACAACAGCAGCAGCAACGACAACAACGCCTACTACAAAAAAGCCATTCCTCACATGAATCATCACCAAAAGATGAAAATCTGGATGACGACAATGAAGACGACGACGACGACGACGACGACGACGATGATAATTTTGGCTATGATGACGATGACGATGACGAGGATATGGATTCTTACGATGAAGACGATGATGAAAGAATGAAGGATAATATTGTGGCTGCCCGGCATCTTACCATTCACGAAAGTCCACAACAATACCAGCATCCCTATTATACACCGTCATCTCTTCCAGATTCTCAATCAAGATCTCGATCAATGACCACTTTTACGGAAAATAGCTACCACTCTCATCAATGGACACAAGAAGGACGGGATACATCGCAGGGATTCCAACAACAAGATCAAGCCTATTATCTCCAGTACAATGAACAACGACAACCTTATTACCTCCCATACAATGAACAACAGCAACAGCAACAACAGCAACAACAACAACAACAGTATCGACCACGACGACATACTGCTGATGTATCTATCCTGGAACGTGGTCCGTGGGGTGATTATCCGTTATCAATGGGCGTGGATGCAGTGGAAGCTGCTACGGTGCTTACTTTACTTAAACGTAGCTCCCAAACCTAGTTTAGTTACCCCCCCATCTTCCTTTACTTTGTTATGTTACCCCCTTTTTTTTGTGTATATACTTCCTTATCCACCCTCACCCATTATTTATAATCAAGTATAATAAAAAATGACAACATTATTTAAAGGCTTTTAGCTTTATTGATTCTGTCTTGGTGTGAATGTTTACATAACAGGGTTTTTCGGGGTTTAATGATGAATGAATCTTCCATATGTTTTTAAAAGATAATCATGACATGTCAATCACTGGTTTTTATTATAAAAAGTAAAATATAAGGGTATGATAAAGGTATGATGTATTAAAAAAAAAAAAAGGCGATAATCACCTAATCTAAAAGATCAACCAAAGCTATTATGCAAGAAAACGTGGTTGTGTAACATAAAGAGTGAGTAAAAGCGATCGCATTTTTCTTTTTTGTCTTACCGAGAAGAATCAAAGAGCCCAGCATGACTGCCAATAAGATGATGGCATCTAATTGGGCAAAAGGGACAGCACACAGGCACCATAGAATACAGGCAGCCAAGATCCGACTACCGATGATTATTTTTCCATTCAGATCTATGTAAAAGGAACAGTTAGTCCACAACTATACTTGTCTTTTTTTTTTTTTTCCTTCCTTTACCTGATATTTTGGTATTTAGTAATTTGATAAAGGAGTTGACAATGATGATACCACCGCCAAAGATCAAAAAGGTTTTGTAGACAAAGATTTTTTCTTGATCAGATAACACAGCACCTTCCTCTGATCCAGATCGTCGTACCAGGTGTGATGTTTCATGAGATTCATCAATAGTGATCCATTTTATAGACCCGAAAAAGATAGTTTGTATAGCGTATTGTCCCCATGTCAAGTACCCAGCATAGATGGAAGGTTGAATCGGACGATGATATTTCTGCTGAATTTCCATTGTCATTTTCATAGGGTTGTAGTCGTTGCTGCTGGGTAGTTTTTGGACTGCTTTGATGGCTCGTTTGGCGAGCTTGTGTGGTGGTGTTGATGGTTTTTCGGGCAGAGTTGATGGAGATTCATGCATGTCGTTTCCAGAGGTTGAGTCTGATGATCCATGCGTTTTGCTTCCAGTACTTGTTCCTGATGATGCATGAGTGGTGTTTCCGCTAGTTGTTTCCAATGATCCATGAGTGGTGCTTCCGCTAGTTGTTTCCGATGATCCATGAGTGGTGCTTCCATTGGTTGTTCCTGATGACCCATGTTCCCCACCGCCAGAAGCCTTAGTTGAAGATCCATGAGAAGCAGTGAGCTCCACCTTGGGCAATTTTCCTTCCGCCTCCATTTGTTGCTTGTAAACCTTTAATCTAAAAAACAACAACATCAAAGTGGGTATCAGTACATATGTATTTCCTTTATATCATTTAATTCGGGACTTACGTGTCGATCAACGAGATACCAAAGGCCACCTGAAGCAAGTGAAGAGGAAAGTGGAGATAAACCCAAACTTGATGATACTTGTTATGCAAAAACACCTAACATAAAAATGAAAAATAAATTTAATCCATCAATAATAATCAGTCCTTTTCTCTTCTTACCTCTTTGTTAAAGTCTTCAAAGTACATGAAGAAGAATCCAAAGATGATTGTTACAGCCATAAAGTTTGGAATCCTGTAACAAGAAATTGCACTAGTTAGTATAAAAGTATTATTGTTTTAAATGTCAACTTACATGATTAAGGTGGCAGTACCAGATGTTGCCACAAAGGGTACCAAGCTCATCAAGTTTTCACCGAGCACAATCAACGTCAAAAGCCCCAGACGTTCCGCCAAATGACTAGCTGCCCATGATAATGTTTTGTCACCCCGCACAATGATGTTGACCAACATTTCAGCCAATATACCGAGATACCATAAAAATCGATGGATTTCCTTTTCCAGAATCAGTAGAGATCCACCCCATAATGCAATAGACACAAGATTGGCACCAATATAAAAAGAGAGAGGTAATCTTGACTTGGATCGAATCATTACCGCCACAGCAAAGACTATTGAATGAACAAAAGTACCGAAGAAGAAAGGAGGGTTATCGTATCAAGCTTTTGTCTACATAGTATATCTGTTTTATTGCTTACCTATTGTATATTCGATCACTAAAACTGATTTGAGCGCTGCAGGCATAAGTAGAGTCTATATTAGTCCATAAATTACATGATCATGTTACTGATTTACCTATATAACCATAGACATAACCACGTGAGTTCAAAAAGTGATCTGAGCTGCCAGCCATACCAACTAGTCAATACAATAAAAGAGAGTTAACTCCATACTAATGTTCATCTTAGTTTTATTTTCTTGAATACTTACTAACTGAGCACATTTCGATGAGTTTCCAGATATGATGCACCACGTCGTCCCTATAAAATATTAATCAGATCCAATTAGCTTTCAGCTGTGCTACCCATTGATCATGCCCATATTTCCTTACTTACGTGTCAAACCGTGCAGTGTATCTAAGCAGAAAGTAGGAGGGAGGGATAGAGAGCATGGTTAAATATCATCTTTTAGTTCCATTATCTTTCTTTTTTCTTTTCTTTTCTTTTTCAATACTTACAAAGAGCTTGATATCCAGGCCCACCAGGTGATGATAAACCAAGAAGCATAGGTTCCCAGAGAGCTCCAATCCTTGATAACATGCGTATGAGTGAATTGTGACAGAGTGGCGACATAAAACAAATCATAAAACAATTCCAACCATGATGCCGCCTTTTCTTCACCAATATCAGCACTGAGATCAGGTTCTGGGTATCGGAAGAATGGACGTCGTGAGATTTCAATAGGCGCTGCTTCGTGATGATGATACTTTGGTTTGAATTCGACGTACACATTATCATTAAAGTCGATGATATCATTACTGGGATTGTGTTCGTGGTGATGGTGATGATGATCCAAAGGTAATACTGCTGCAGGTCTATGTCCATCATGTTCAAAGTTGCTGTGTCTTGTTACTTCGGCCTTGTGGTGGATCTTGATTGAGAATTCACATTTTGTTTTGTATAAAAAGGCAGTAAGACCATCAGTATCCCGTACACCATTGAATTCAATACGTTGTTTTGGTGTCAAGCCAATCTAAAAAAAAGAAAAAGGAGAAAGAAGAAGGAGTTTTGAGTGATAAGTGGTCCTCCTGCCATGTTCCATCCAAATGTATGTAGTCTTTTTTTTTTTTTTTTTTTTTCTTTGTCTTACTTACCTTTTTAGCAAATTGATCAGCCTTTTCATGATCCATTGCAAATCCCTGGTTCCCTCTTAATTGTCGAAAGTGAACCACTGGTAAAAGTAATTAACAAAAGTTAGCCATTACCATGAATTAATTGTGTTTGATTGTTACCCAAAATAAATTCTTCAGTAGATCGTGAATGTGCCAATTCAAAGTCTCTGTATGAATAAAGAATGGTTAGTATACATATCTCTGGTTTTGTTTTTTTGCTTTTTGTTTTCTTTTTCATTTGTACTTACCCTGATCGTATCTTCCTTTGTCGTTCTTCAAAGTCATCTTTTCGTTTACGGTGAGCTTGTAGTTCTTCCATAGGGTGAGACAAGACGTCGCCAAAAGTTTCTTCGCCATGGTGGTAAGTAGTTGGATCCTTTTCAATATCAATCGGGGTCATTTCCACATGTTCTTCGTCAAGATCATCAAAGTTCCCATCATGATATCGTTGGACATTAGGGTGATTGAGAGCAACAAATTCTTCTTCGTCAGCGTTTCTTTGTCGTCGGCTGGCCAAGCTAGGCTGTCGTATTACTTGGGGATCACCAGGAGGGAGACGGTAGCCTCCTCTCATTGTTGGTCCACGTCGAATCGTTCCCCGTTGTGTACTCATTCTTTGCAAGACAAGTCAGTTATGAGTAGAGTAATAAAGTGTGGGAAAGGGGGTTATAAAAGAGAGAGAGAGAGAAAGAAGAAGAATAAAAGTAAGGAGAAAGAAATTGAAAGAAATGACAGCAGGCTCTTTTTTTTTATGGCAATTGACCATCGCATTTTTAAACGCCGACACATTCGTTCGAGAGACGGCAAAGCAAGGATGAAACTTTTGATGTACTGAGCCATCAATCATTCAGTTTCATACAGACATTTGTAATAATCATTATATTTACATATTATGACACTAAAAAATACTGATGCTTCATGTCATACTATGCTACACTTAAAATACAGTTCATTTTACTTTTGATATGATCCTACAAATCGGCTGATCCTTTCTCTTATTCAAACCACGAAAAAAGATAATAATAAACTTGACCTTTGATTCGTATGGTAGTTAGGGGATGAACACAAATGAAATCCAATAGGAGTCAAGCAACCTCGACTACGGATGTGCATATGTAGAAAAGACAGATTATGTGTGCACCAGGTGTAATAATGCCAGTGTGGTTAAGCTCAGTGCATATTTATTGACATAATTATACCTCCCTGTTACTGTATGGTACTGTGATTCTATCTCAACCTAAATTATCATAATGAAATGGACTCCCGTCTTTATCATGCAGACCACAAGCGTGGGTTTAATATTTAAAATGCCGACATCCGAAGCCGTGAGTAGGGAAATTTTAGCCCGAGTGGCATCCTATAGGCATCAATTCATTAATGTGAACTGTGTGATGGTCAATGTCCTGTATACGATTGTTATAATTTGACAATGCATGGTTTTTGATCGTCTGATTTTTTCTTTTTCACATTATATAAAAGAGCTTTTTAAATTATTTTCAACTTTCCTTGGGGATGTCCACCCCTTAACAAACAACAACAATTTGTCAGTCAATTCTTGGAGGAGAATATGGCTGACACCCCTCCTTTGAGAGGGAAGGGTACGGTTCTTCGGCCAACGGTAAGTGAAAAAGAAAAGGAAACCACATACTTACACACAATACTTACTGATATTTCATCCTCCGCTTATTCGACGAAAAAATTAAGTTACCACGAAGCCGTCTGCATAACCAAAGTACAGTACATGAAAAAAAAAAAAAAAAAAAAAAAAAAAAAAAAAAAAAAAAAAAAAAAAGTTTACTACTAACCAATGTCTAGGGAATAGATCCTGTGATGTCCAATGCCATTATTAATCACATCCTTTTTATGGTAGAATGTATATCATAAAAACTAGTAGAGCACAATAAACAATACATATTAAACATGTTTTTAACAGAATAATCAAAGTGTTTTTATTTGTTCAAATAAGGGGGAAGATAAACAAGGGGTTAAAAAGGACAATAAAATAACACTATTTAACAAAGTAATTAATGGTTCAATCAATGATATTTAACTATTCAACCAAAGGGAAGGTAAACAAGGAGGTAAAAAGACAATAGGATAATGCTATAATAGTAAGAGTGGTTTAAGTCCATCATCACCATGACAATGAGTGGGTCGTCGTTTATTAATAGACTTTGAGTGTCAATCCAAGAGTACCCAGGTTGGTTGATATCTAGTGTCAATGATGCCATGGTGATTAGTGCCAAGGATAATGATTCTGTGAGTGTTGGTGTAAGTGGTATGGTTTGATGGGCTGCATGAGCTGGTCGAGATCACTTTTTTGATTGTCGATAGTCGGAAGTCACTGCCTTGTGGAAGTCCTTGTTGTTCATTGTTACATAGGGTTGTTGTCAAAGATATCAATTTAAAGAGAGAAAGAGGTGACGCTTCGTCCAAGTTGCCGCCTGTGTTTGTCGGTATTTCGGCCAACGTGATTCACCTCTAATATAACTGTCAATGTTCACCGTATTTGTATTTGCAGTCTTCTTCTTTTGGCTAAAGCTTGTTGCATTCCATCCAAATAAAGTCAACCTTTTCCCCCAGTTTGCTTTTGTATCATTCAGAAGAGAGATTCAGTTGCTTCACCCCCGTCTTTGTTCATCTTTACTAGTCGTTCCAACCGGTGTGAGCTAGCTTCATTGCCACTAAAACCACCACTCTGTGCACCTTTTTCTGTTGCAATTGTCCGTAAAAGAATGTACTGTTCACACGTAGGATTGCTGTTGTCGTATGATATGTTTCAGTGATAGACTTCACATCCAAGGTACTTGTCATTGTTATTTTGCTGACCAGTGTCGAGTAATATCATTACTTTATTTCGTCGTCATCGTCTACAAAAAAAAAAAAAAAAAAAAAAAGACTACTTAGATTAGCTGCAAGAAGCATATTGTTGTGTTGTAATTTTTACCTGTCCATTTTTACGGGTTATCTTGAGCAATTCCTATTCCTATTCCGTCGTTCTTGGAAGAGATTTGCTAATTAGCTCCAGGATAACTATCATTGTATGATAAGAACCAGTCCTTATAATGTTTGTGCCTTGTTTTTTATTATTTTACCTGTGCAAACCAAAAAGTAACCTTGAGCATATAAGAATAGAGCAAAGTGGAATATAATTGAGAAAAGAGAAAGAGAAAGAGAAAGAGAAAAATTCGGGGCCACCGATCCGTTTTGTCTGATTTCGGGATTTGAATTTCCTTTTTTTTTTTTGGAACGACCTTCCCATGTATCAGGGCCACATCATCAAGATCCTTTTCACGATCGATCAAACTACATACAGAACTATAATGAATACTTGATTTAAAAAACCAATCATGAAAAGTATCAATCGAAACCGTAGCTACAACAAGATGAGGGATTGAATCTTGTAGGCAGCTTGCAACAGTTACTATAGCTTGACAGAATTTCGCCATCCATGTGAAACATACCCTCCACTGCATTAAACTAGTATAAATATATAAAGGCGAAGCACGCATATTAATGTGACGAAAACTTAAACTGAGATCGGCACTCGAGGTGATTTCAACTATTGTACGGGTGATTCCACCGATGTTCAATTCCCGAATTGCGGGATTTGAAAAACTGCCTTTTTTGTCAAACAGCGGGATAAAGATGTTGGGTGACCTGGAAAATGATTGGTATAACCCATACTCCATGTCTTTTGCTCTTGTTCCACAGCCAATTACACATAGAAGGTCACTTGAAAACATAATAAGAAAAAATGGAATGTTCGCATTTAGCCCTTCTTTCTTTTTCTTTTCCATTTTACTTTTTACTTTTTTTTTTTCTCTCGGTTGGAATGTCTTCTTTTTACACTTCACCCAATCAAAACACTTCAAGCGAGGATTATGATCTGGCGAAACGTTCAAATGCAGATAACAGACAATCCAAAAAGGAACAGGATTACTATTATCTCGATGAAAACAGCAGTGTTTCCAGTTATGCCACCACTACTGGTAGTGGAAGGAGTATGCTGCAACGAGGAATAAGTCAAAACAAACCGTCAGAATCAATGTACGATATATTGAATACATCCGAGTTCTATGATGATGACGATACTACTACGTTAGGTGAGTCCCATAGCTTTGCCCCCCCTTTTATGCAATGTATTCACATTCCGATATCCCCCCCTTTTTTTTTTCTTCAAGATTATGAAATGTCACATCGAAGCCGAGAAGCATTAATTCAACAATTATACACATCCGAAGCCACCTACCTTCAGTCCCTGGATTTGATTATGCATCTTTTCCTATACCCTTTAAGAAACGATTGGGTCCAATCCAACTCATCTTCGTCCTCCATGTCCTTTCTCAGCGGGTCCAAAAAGCCCATTTGTACACAGCGTGAACTACAGTGGTTATTTTGTAACTTGGATGATATATATCAATTACACAAAAGCATACTAAAAGCGGTGGAACAGCGGTAGGTTAAATGAAGGCAAGGGTTGTATCTTTTTTTTTTTTCCCCTTCTACCATCGAAAAACTTCGAGAAAGGGCGGGGTTTGACAATAAACCCACTTACACAAAATTTCCTTTTTAGCTTGAGCAGTTCTGGAGCTTCTCAAATCATTAGTGATATTCTTCATGACAAGGTAAACAAAATAGATTTACTCCGCTTCCCCCCCAACAATCACCTATATCTGAATATACCTTAACCTTGATTTATTTTTATCAGATCTTCAACTCCTTGGGAAGATATTATGGTACATACCTTGATAACTATCATATAATTGTATCGACGTACGAACGCTTAAAGTCATATGCGCCGTTTAAAAAGTTTATCGAGGTAACAGATCATTAGTCCGCGCTATCCCATATCAACGCTTTTTTCCTTTTCTTTTTGTCGTAAAGTTAGCACATAAAGATCCAGCACTGAAAGGGGCCACTTTATTATCGTTACTACAGATTCCAACTGGATGTGTAAACAGATATGTTCAAATCACCACCCGACTTTCTGATGCCACTCATTATATGCACCCCGAGTATATGAAGCTACAATATGTGAACCGAGACATGCTTGGTTTAAGTGAAGAAATTAGGCCCAGGTACGAATACAAAAAAAAAGGGGGATCATGCAAAATTTTAATTTCCGCTCCGACACTTTTTTTTTTTTCTTTCATCAAACAGGATCGAGAACGCAGATAATGTTGACCAAGTGCTGCTAATACATCAGGCATTAGTCGAAGCCCCTTTTAGTATTCATGCCGACCGACGACTGATACTTCAACGTGATCTCATCAAAGTAACTCTTTCACCCTCCGTCACCCGCCGTCGGAGTGTATCCAACAATACCAACCTATTCATCAGCATGGACGGGTTGAAAAAAGCCAACATGGTAGAGCGAACAGTGGTTTTGTTTTCAGATTTACTATTATACGTCCAACCTCGACAGGATACCAGGCGCACTGTGCTACAATACAAGGGTCATATTGATCTAGAAAGTGCTCGAGTCCAACCGTTATCCCCTTATGAAACCGGTGGGCTCGACTATTGCTTTGAAATCATCTCAGGGGTTAGAGGGGTAGACACTATTAATACTACTATCTTGGGCGGTGCTCAATCACATGTCTTTCAAACGAAAAGTCAAGAAGAACAAGAAGATTGGGTCTATCATCTGTCGTCCGTTATTACAGATTTGGGTAGATCAGCCGCAAAAGGTAAAATGATTTTTTTTTGGGTCCCAGACACGATACTTATTTTTCTTCGATCAGACCGATTAAGGTTAATGCAGGAACAGAAATCGAGATCCCTTTTATCAAAACAAGATACTAACAAAAGTAATACCAGTATTTGATGTTCATGAGATATATACATGTAATAAAGAGAAAGAAGAAAAAAGGAAAAAACTTGTCTAGGTTTTGATACATTTGTCACTAAAGGAACGTGGTGAACCTTTTCAATTTGTCTTACACAAAATCAATCAGAGCTATTCGGCGTTTGAAAAATGTGTAACATGAGTTTATACGGGACTGACTGCACGAGAAGACTACATTACAGCAGTTCCTACTAATGGAGGCACTATTTTTGTTAGTTCAATCAAAATGAATAACCTATAGGGATTCAAAGGAAGAAAGAGTAAAGTAAAATTGTCATTGGTTGTTGACGGAAGATGACTCGAGTGAAGAAAATAACGAAACATGTCATTATGTTGGTCAGTATCAGCCCATTTGTGCCTTCTCGAGAAGTTTGAAATCCCGTCTCCTCGACTATCAGGGCATTTACCACAATCGTCATCTATGGAGAAAGCATCATGGGTAGGACTTTTGTGGGGGAAGGGAGATGTAATCCATTATTATACACACTATAGTAACAACATTTTTTTTTTTTTTTTTACAAGACAAGTCGATACTTTATTAATCATGTTTATTATTTATGCAAAAGAATGAGAATATAGGTATTTTCAAATGTATGACAATGAGGGATAGGGAAGGGGGATACTAATCATCACATAAATTATTCTACAAAGATCTATCCTAGTTTTTCGTTTTCTTGGTATTCCTGTCTTCTGTCGAGGGAGATTGTGCGCGCTTTGCAGACCTAAAGCTGGGAGGAAGTGGGATATCCAGATCTATGACAAAAAAAAAAAAAAAAAAAAAAAAAAAAAAAAAAAAGGCAAGAGATTAGATTATATAATCACATAAAAAATTCCTGACACTTACCATCATAGCTTGAGGCACCCATAGGCACCGTGGAGGATGTTGTCGAAGAGCTATCCGCCTGTGTTGTTGTTGTTGTTGTTGTTGTTGTAGTGCCCAAGCCCAATGTTTCCCATTGTTCCCCTGATAATAAGGTCATATCCGCTGCTTTGGCTCCGATCTGATAAGTTTGACCGTCCAAGAATCGAGCACCACCTTCCATAAAGTCACGTACACGATCCAATCCCAATTTACCCAAAGGTGCGAGGTCGATTTTGTTAGGTTGTAAAACAGTAAGCCAGGCCATGTTGTCGTTAACCCAAGTGATGCTGGTAGGACAAATCTCGGGTAAGAGTTTTTCGATGCCGGTATGTGTCAATCCACTAGGAATGTCATTCAAGAAGAATCGATTGCGCTGAACGTTGCCATCTAAAAACAACAACAACAACAACAACAACAGTAGAAGGTTGATAAAGGATTCCTGATATAAAAGTAATCGAGTGGTACTTACGCATGGTTTCCTTATCTTGTAAATCGATATAAGGCATGTCGCATCGCATGACAAAGATTTTGTTGTAGTAGGGTGTTACAGAGTCATCCATGAAGATAGGCTCTTTAGTGGTGGTGGTAGATGTTTCATTCTTTGTAGCGTCGACGCCATTGGTGATGTTGTTTTTGTCTTTCTTTAGTCTTTCTTCCTCTATATATGAAATGATAAGATTAGTTATTTATTTTCCAGTATGACTAACGACAGACAAACATCTTACCTTCTTTTTCCTTCACATAGTAGATAAAACCAAGATAGATGACACCTGTCATATAAGCATCATAACCAGCTTCATGAGAAGAATTGGGACTTCCTTTAGCAGAGTATCTTTCAAACCCGTCACCCATACCTGACCCATTCAAAAAAATAAACCATTAGAATATCAAGTTACCATCATCATTTATACAAGACTTACGAATAATGTGTCCACCGTTCCTTAGTTCTTCTTCCACTGTGTTATAGAGTGACCCCAGGACAGATGTGTTAAAGCAATTCTAAAAAGAAGAATAAAAGTTGAGTGAGTCAAATCAAGTCTTGATGATGATGATGATGATTAGTAGCAATTACCCGAAGAATAGGATGGAATTCGGCCATATATTTCGTATCCACAACGCTATTAACAGTAATATAAAAATAAAAAAAGTGAGTTAGACAATAGGATTAGAAAGTATAGTATATCATCTAGTCTTCTTACTTTTGCCACATGCTAGTCACCAATTCTTTAAAGTCGCGAATGCTATCAGGTAAGTTATGCCAAAACTGATCAACAGTATGACAAATATCATACAGACCATTATGAATCACCACCGGACAATCAGCTTCCTTGATTGCTTCGATGACATGTCGAAAGTTGAGTGCAGGTGACTATTTCATATACAAAACAAAAAGACTGTTAGTAAGTGTTCCTTCTATTATCTTTTTTGCTTCCTTCATATTACCCTTGATGATTTTGCAAATCTGTCTTCAGATTTGACCTTGATTACTTGTACACTTCGGGAATCTTTTGAGACCCCTTTGAGATAACCTGCGTATCGACTTTACAAGTCAAAGATGAATTGAATCAGTTAGTTAATCGATCAAGCCAATCATTCACCTTCACACTTACCCTTGTTGTATTTCTTGATATACGAGTTTCTTGTGTGTTCCACTTTGGGTAGGGACATTAAGAGGAGTAGTTGCACCTTCCTGAAGCCAGTTGGTAAGGTTTTTTCGGAAAGGCTCCAAAAACAATCGTGAATACTTGCCCAAATTTGAATCTGCAACAAAAAATATAATAAAAAGTCAATTCAAGATGTCCTTCCCCCCCCTACTAGATCTACAATGTTTTTTTGTTCCTTACCTTCTGTTTCTTGGTGTCGACTAATGACATCCCATCCACCATTAGCTGTATAAGAGTTACGTTCTTCCGCATAGTTGTAAAACGGAATCCCTTCGTCGATGAGTTTGTTAAAGTCAAAGTGGTTGGATCGTAAAAAGGACAAACTGCTGGCGCTGGATAAAAAGGTGCGGTAGCTTTGGACATTGTTGTTATCACCACCAAAGACGTAAAAGTTGAAGGGTTTCGCAACATAGCCAGTGTTGGTTTTCTTAAACGCACAAACCCCGTATTGGACGATCGTAAACGCTTGGACGTGTTGTTGGACCTTGTGATAGCGTTGCTGGAGATCATCAGTGTTGTTAAAGCGGACATCGGGCGTGCTTAGACCTATCAAACAGAGAAGGTGAGTAAAAGTGACAGTTTAGTTTACGATTCTTTCATTTTTTCACTTACCAGTGAATTCTGCATCGATAGAGATAAAATCAGCATCCAAGATGACTTCACGAATAGCTGGCAGAGAAGCTTCAAAGTCCTTTTTGAGCACTTCCATGATCACACACAATTAAAAAAAAAAATAAAAAAAATAAAAAGAGAGAGAGAGAGAGACAGGGAAGAGAAGCTTAAAAAGGAGAGAGACAAGGAATTCAGTTTTTATATGTAGACTGCTTTTCGGCCCCGCTAGTTTTTTATTTTATTTTTATATGTGGCGCATAAAATACTGACCAAAGAAGATAAAAGAGGTGAGTAAAGAGACAATAACAACAACTACAATAGTAATGATAAAAGAGAAATAGAGAGAGAGAGAATACCAGTGTTTAAGCCTTCTTGCCCTTGGTTTTACCCATTTTAGTGTTATCAATAAGGGATTTATGGATATGAGGCAAGACACCACCACCAGCAATAGTCGCCTTGATGAGAGCATCCAATTCTTCATCACCACGAATAGCCAGTTGTAAGTGCCGAGGGGTAATACGTTTCACCTTAAGATCCTTCGTGGCGTTTCCCGCCAGTTCTAAAACTTCCGCCGTCAAGTATTCCAGAATGGCCGCCGTATACACTGCGGCTTTTGCACTAACACGAGCATTGTTGCGGCTCTTGTGCTTCAGGTATCGATGAATACGACCTACAGGGAACTAGTACAAAAGAGAATAGTTAGTTTCATCAATGACGCCTTTTTATATATATATATAATGTTTTCTCGCTTACCTGAAGTCCAGATCGGGCTGATTGCGATACTGTAGGTTGTTTCATTTCTTTTCGTTCCGATCTTGAAGATTGTGATTCGACCGTCGAGCTTGTTGATGATGGTACGGTAGTATTAGCGGAAGGTTGATCAGCCTAATTTGTCACAGTAAGCAAACACAAAACATAAAAAGGTGAGACTTTGTCAATATAATGCCATTATAGTTGTTTCTTTTTTGTTTTTTTACCATTGTGTATGTAAAAGTGAAGAGGGGTGGGGGGGGGGGAAAGAAGTAAAATAAAAAAAAAAGGAGAAGGAAGATGAAAAAAGGACAACAAGGAAGAAAACAAAATACGCGCAGACCTTCAAAGGAAAGGAAAAAAAAAATATTCAGCCGGCGCTTCAATTTATCAAGTTGATCTGTGGTGCCCTCGCTTGACCAAGGTTAAAGAGAGCTTAACATTACCAGTAATCATAATGAATGCTTTATGACTAAACTTTTACGCGTTAAAAAAAGTTGATGAAAAGTAAGTAGTGATGTTTTTTAAAAGTATTCATTTGAAACAGCTTAAATGTGTTGGAGAGTTCTTGGAAAAAAAAACATTTATGGAAGTGGTACCGCCGGAATTTAAAATGAAGATGAGCTGGAATATTGTTTAATGCAATAAAGAATGACAATACAATGAGACCAATGAGATTGTGATCACTAAAAAAAAAAGGCGTCTATCCGAGAAGTAGGAACTGGTTTGGTCTGGTATGATATCATACTTACTGCCAGTCTATCTACTGTAGCTAGCTGTCATATTAGCTGTATCTAAACAAGAATGAATATGGGAAAACAGAAACTAGGTATGACGCTGGATGAATGGGAAAAAAAAAAGGAACTACGTAAAAAGCGGCAGTGTAACTCGAGAATAGCGAAAAAAGACACCTTCCGGTTTTACGACCTATCTTCATAGACTATGACATCAATCGAGATAAAGAGGTGATGATCCATCTGTGTTCCTATTTTACTTCATTCTAGCGTACAATGTGTAATCTACATACCACTTGTGCCAAGTCTATAAAAAATACGAGGGGCAGATGCTTGGCAACAATATATTATTGGACCTGGTTGTATCAAGCACAGGCAAGGGACAATAAAGAATTCTATCGGCGTTTCAAAATTAGCTTGATCAAAAACCTCGTCTTTTTCCATTACTCGCCTACCTCTTTTCTCTTTTACTTTTTAGACATTCATATAATCCCTCTTCTTTCAAAATGAAGGTAAAGAAAAAAAGATGATGGCGAAAAGTTGTATAGAATGCCAATAACTCTTTAACTCTTTTATTTTAATGGCACAGAAATTTGGAAAGAAAGCAATTACGGCAAAACGACCTGCTCGTGCAGATTGGAAGGACAGTGCCAAGAAGAAACAAGTCGGTGTATCTGATATGACGCTACTTACCAAGATTACCAATGAAGCTATCAACGACAACCTGATGAAACGATGGCAAAACGGTGACATTTATGTAAGCAACCCTCCCCCCCCACCCAAAAAAAAAGTCCCCTCGTTTGTTTTTTATATATTGATTATTAACCGCATTGACTTGTTAAATAGACTTATATCGGCCATGTGCTCATTAGTGTGAATCCCTTCCGGGATCTGGGTATCTACAGTGAAGATATATTGACAAACTATCAAGGGAAAAACTTGCTGGAGGTCAGTATAACAAGAGAAATAATAATAAAAACTATAACCCCACCTAACCCACTCTACTCTTTTTCTATGGATAGATGCCACCTCACGTCTTTGCCATTGCTGAAGCAGCTTATCATCATATGAATGGATACAAGGAAAATCAATGTATTATTATCAGTGGGGAATCGGGTGCAGGGAAAACGGAAGCAGCAAAACGAATCATGCAGTATATCGCCGCTGTCTCGGGTGGGAAAAGCTCGACTATTCAAAAGACAAAGGACATGGTATTAGCAACAAACCCTTTGTTGGAAAGTTTTGGTTGTGCAAAGACATTACGAAACAACAATTCCAGTCGTCATGTAAGTATGGATAGTGGGGAAGTAATATGATGGGAATACTTATTTACTCACTCTTCTTCTTCTTCTCTATAGGGAAAGTATCTGGAAATCCAATTCAATCCTCAAGGTGAACCTGTGGGTGCTATTATTACAAACTACTTGTTGGAAAAGGTAAAATAATCATGTAATACAGTAGACGGGGGTACTAACTGATCCTTTTTTTTTTTTTTTAGAATCGTGTGGTGGGTCAAATTGAAAACGAACGAAACTTTCACATCTTTTATCAACTCACTAAAGCAGCTCCTCAAGAATACAAAGGTAAAGAAAACAGTATGTATAAAATCAAATAGAAAGATACTCACCTATGCAACGTTTATATTATAGAACAATTTGGATTACAAGGCCCAGAAAGCTTCTTGTATACAAGCAAAAGCAATTGTTTGAACGTGGATGGAATCGACGATGTGAAGGATTATCAAGAAACTGTGGTAAGTTATATGTCTGAAAGATGGATGGTATGGTTTATTAAAGATAGAACACTTTTTTATGTATAGAATGCTATGGGTGTCATTGGACTTCAAAAATCAGAACAAGATACCATTTTCAAAACATTATCCAGTATTCTCTGGCTTGGAAATGTTGTATTCTCTGAAAACGATGAAGGACATGCTACTATCACAGACATGGATGGTAAGTAAAAAAAAAAGGGGTGGGGGTGGGGAATAGCAGATATATGCTAACTCTCCCATTTTATTTTGTTTAGTGGTAAACTTCATTGCTTATCTTCTTGAAGTGGATACCGATGCTCTCTACAAAGCCTTGACTGTCAGAGTAATGGAAACTACGCGGGGTGGTCGAAGAGGTAAAGACACCAGGGGGAGGGACAGGAATCATTGTACTTACTTTTTGTGATATATATATATATATAGGTAGTGTCTATGAAGTACCTCTGAACATGGTGCAAGCTGTCTCTGTACGTGATGCTCTTTCCAAGGCGCTATACGAACGACTCTTCGAATGGATTGTGGCTCGGGTGAATGTATCTCTCCAGGCTCAAGGTCAAGTTAATTGTGTTGTGGGGGTATTGGATATCTATGGGTTCGAAATCTTTGACGACAATAGCTTTGAACAACTCTGCATCAACTACGTCAATGAAAAACTCCAACAAATCTTCATCGAACTGACACTCAAGGCCGAACAAGACGAATATGTAAAGGAGCAAATCGAATGGACACCTATCAAATTCTTCAACAACAAGGTGGTATGCGATCTCATTGAAGAAAAACGACCTCCTGGTATCTTTGCTGCTTTGAATGATGCTTGCGCAACCGCACATGCCGATCCTGGTGCGGCGGATAGCTCCTTTGTCCAAAGATTAGGCTTCCTCTCTACCAATCAACACTTTGAATCCCGAGGCAACAAGTTTTTAATTCGACATTATGCTGGTGATGTAATGTACAATGTGGACGGACTGACGGACAAGAATAAGGACTCTCTCTTGAAGGATTTGTTGGACCTAACGGCTTCTTCAGGTGATGCTTTTATCTCTCAAACCTTATTCTCGGAACGTGTGGATCCTAATTCCAAAAAACGACCTCCCACGGCAAGTGACAAGATTAAAGCTTCCTGTAATGCTCTGGTCACCAAACTTATGCAATGTCACCCCAGTTATGTCCGAACCATCAAGCCTAACGACAGCAAAAGCTTCAAAGAATATGATCAGAAACGGGTGCTTCATCAAATCCAATATCTCGGGTTATGCGAAAACATCAGGGTGCGAAGAGCTGGGTTTGCTTATCGAACGGTAAGAAAGAAGAAGAAAAGAATAGTGTGATAATAGAATACTAACTTGTTACTTTGTAAATAGACATTTGAAAAGTTTGTTGAACGTTTCTACCTAATATGTCCAACCACAGGTTATGCTGGCGATTACATTTGGTCTGGTGATGCTCGTAGTGGATGTGAAGAAATCTTGAAACATAATCACATTGCACCAAGTGATTGGCAAATGGGTACTTCCAAGATCTTCATCCGACGCCCTGAAACGGTAAAACAACTCACACACACTGATGATGGTTTGGTAATTAACTAACTAACTGACTGACTGACTTTATATACATAGATCTTTGCCTTGGAAGAACTTCGTGATAAATACTGGCATAATATGGCTACTCGTATCCAACGTTTCTGGCGCCTAAACAAACACAGCATTGGGCATCTACAACTTCGGGATTACGGAAATCAACTCTTGAGTCATCGAAAAGAACGTCGTCGATTCTCCTTGGTCAGTCAACGCCGATTTGCTGGGGATTACTTGGATGTGACCAATGGGTCCGGTATTGGTGGAATGATTAGGAATACAATCAATTTACAAGGTAACAAGCTGGGGAAGGACGGGATATAAAATATTACTAACACATTTGCTTTAAACATAGGAAATGAACAAGTTGTCTTTAGTATGCGGTGCAGTATGTTGGTGCCAAGAGCCATGCGATCAAGTGTACCCAGTCCTCGTACCATTGTCATTGTAAGAACCAATTTGTTCCTGATCATTTAAAAAAAAAAACATTTTACTCACCTAACATTCTTTTTCTTATTGATAGACCAATCAAAATGTGCATATACTTATAACAACGAAATCAGGTGGATCTTTACAAATGATGGATGAAAAGGTGGTTTCCTTCAACTCTATTCAAGGCATCAGTACATCTACACTCCGGGACGATTGGATCATCTTACATGTGGCTGGCTCTCCTGATGGTGATATTGTCCTCTCATGTATATTCAAAACCGAATTGGCTGCTCATCTCGTACAACAATCCGGTGGCAAGATCAATCTGAATGTGGAACAACAAATTCAATACAGCAAAAAGGGCGGCAAACCTACGACAATGAAGTTTGTAAAAGATGAAACGATCCGACGTGATGATGTATACAAGAGCCATGTTGTCCGCGTGCCTTCCGGGGAACCTGCTTCTAGTGGTAAGGACGGAAGAAGTAGTTGGGTGACAACAAAATCTAACCAAACGTTTTTTCATAGAATCGGCGGGTTTAATTGGTACCAAGGCATCCATGAACGGCGGAAGAAACCAACCACAAGCAAGATCGATTCCAGCTGCTAGACCTATTCCTGCACCAACCAACAACCAACGTACCAGTTATCAACCAGTAGGCAGTCGACCTGCTCCTGCTCTTCCTACCAACAATCGTCCTACTCCAATGGCACCACCCTCGATCAGCAATCATCGTCCTACTCCTCCACTAGCCAACAATCGACAACCTCCTGTTGTAGGTACATCATCCATACAATCCAGTCGACCTTCCATTCCTACAGGAGGAGCTCAACAACAACGACGTGTAGCTCCTCCTCCTCCTCCTCCTCCTCAAAGCATTATATCACCACCACCACCACCACCGCCACCAACCAAACCATCTTTACCTCAATACAAAGCCATTTATCCATTCCAATCTGCTGAAGAAGGTGAAATCACTTTTGGAAAGGGCGACATTCTTGAAATCAAGGAAAAGGATGAAAATGGTAAGTATCTCTCTCTCTATTTTTTTTTTTTTTTTTTTTTTTTTTTCAATTCTCTTGGACCAACAAACTTTTTTTTTTTCAATTCATTCAGGTTGGTGGTTAGCTCAATATCAAGGCAAAGAAGGTTGGGTACCAAGCAATTATTTGGAAGAATACACGCCTCCTCCTGTCTCAAGATCGGTACCACCTCCACCTCCACCTGCGGCTCGACGACCTCTTTCTCAACAATCACCACCTTCAACAAATGTACCTGCATGGAAATCACAAATGACAGCTAATAAACCATCCATCCCATCTAAGCCTTCGATTCCAACTAAACCATCCATCCCATCCCGCCCCGGCGGCGCGTCTCCTCCTCCTGCCGTCAATTCTCAAGCAACCTCTTTGGCAGATGCTGTAAGTTACCACCACCTTTTTTTTTTTTTTTGTTATTGTATTGTCACTAACCCATCTCTTTTTTCTATTCTAGATTCGAGCCAGACGAGCACAGGCCCAAGTCGATGATGACGACGACGACGACGATGAATGGAAATAGTGGATAATTATAGTTTAGACCCTTTAGATCTTTGATTATTCCCCCCTCTCCTCTTAAACTTAATAAAAAACTCTTTTTTTTTAAAAAAAAAAAAAAAAAAAAGCTCTCTCCTTTTATCAAGCAGTGCCATGATCTCATAGGGTATATGTATATGATTGCATGAATTGTGTTGTCACTATGATCAGTTGTTTGTGGTCGATCATTCTTTTTATTATTCATGTATGAAGCCTTTGGTGTTTCAGTACATGCATATCATTGTTTTATCCACCATCATGTGCAAGATTCCCTCATTGTTCTTCTATCTGTCACTATGTTGTATTAAAAAGGTTGATTCTTTATTAAATGTATATTCATAATAATAAAAAGAAGGGTAAGCGAGATTTGAATTAAATGGAGGTAGATTTGTGTAGGAGGGGGAATTCTATACTATATGATACAAAGCCTAATGATGATTCTTGTTGGGTAACAGCCTGGTTTTTTCCGTTGGAGAATTAGGTCGAGATTGGGTACTTGATGAGCTACCATATTCTACATCATCATCATCATCATCATCATCGTCATTGGACTGTCGAATGGCGGCATAATAAGGTACTTCTTGTTGAACCACGGTTTCTTCTTGGACTTGGTTCCAGCTATTCGTTCGCCAGGACAATAAAAGGACCCCCGAGATGGTGATGGTTACACCGAGCATGACCAAAAGCAACTGCCACCAAAAGAGTCGATTCCATTGATTATAGTAGACCAGACCATTGAATAGACAAGACACATTAAATGCACAAGAGGAGAGTGGAATCAGAATGACCGTGTCGCATAATCGGAGTCCTTTGTTGAGATAATAGAGCTATATAAAATAATACGAGTTAGTAAATGAAACAGATGTTTGATCATGTGAAGTTGACCCAAAACTAACCTGAAGAATGGCCGTCACCACCATCATGATTAATAGGATCCAAGTAAGAGCATACTGGAGTTGATTCATTTGATGGACCACAGTCAGTATAATCAATTCAATTCCGCTCTTGGCAAACAGCATACTTTGACTACTGATGTTCCCAGCCATTACACCAAAACTATATAGACAATTAAAAAAAACAAAAACAAAAAAGATTAATATCAAGTCAGCATGCATATCATGCTTCATTTGTGTATATATAGCTTTCTTTACCTGATACCAATACACATCTTAAAGTCAGCAGGAGTTATCCAACTAGCTAACCATTTCCCAGTGTCTTGAAACCCAGATTTTTCAATACGATTAAAAATGAATTCCCCATAATGACTAAGGAGGACGGTGGTGACAATAAAGGTTTCCAAGATACTAAAGTAGACAATAAAAGCAGGTCGTTTGTATAACCTTATCAAGTCATCAATATCATGGTCAGGTTCAGGAATCACACCAAATAGTCCAACCAATAATGCACCAATGACAATAAGTAAGGTACCTAAAATATGTGAATGTCAAGTTAGCTTCTTTTTTTTTGCCCCCACCCCTCCTTTTAGTCATCATTCTCCTTTATATGTATATATATTCCTTTCTTCCCCCTCCTTTTTATATTTATTTACCTGTAATGCTTTGTTTGGTGAATGGATCACCTAGGACAAGTCGAGCAGCAATGGCATTAAATACCAAACCCATAGCCCCAATGGGTGCCAAGATAACGATGGGAAGGTAACCAATGGAAAACACCGAGCCAATTATATTTGCCGCTAAGTAAGTACCAAAACCAGCAACCCACATGGGCCGCTTCATCGAAGGTTTCCGTAGTTCCACCGGATAAACTTGATCATTAAGAATATGTGATTTCCGTTGAAAGGCCATGGCAAACGCTTGAATCAGATTCGTACAAAAGGATACACCAATACCGATCCAGAATTCTTTACCATAGGCATCCCTACCGCCTTGATCAAATGTATAAAGATGGTTATTGATGTTGTCGGTGACATTGTTATACGTTGTGTAAAAGAGTTGGTTTAATGGTGGTAGGACTGTAGTAAATGACATTATATCGGCATACAATTAGGTATTATATAATATAAAGAAGGAATGTCGTATTATTTACAAGGAGATCGATTAAAAGTAAATTTATAAAATAAAAAAAAGTGAGAAGGAAATAGAAGAGAAAGGGATGAATGGCCGACTGAGCGAACAAAAAAATTTAAGTAAAGCGACTATTGACTACGGACTTTCCACGTGATGTGATTTAATTCCACCCTCTCCCCTCTCTCATCATTTATCCATTCCAATGAATCTAGCCTAAAGTAAATTGAGTTATCATGCGAGAATCCTTTTGGATTACCAAAATGGTATGACAGCACAGCAGATGATTTCAAGTCTGGGGCACTCACCCCGATGATGCAAAAATGGGTCTCCCCTACATCGGGGGTTCAAGTTTCCTATTTTTAGATTTCTCTTTCTCTCTCGCTCAAAAAGCACGTCCATTTTTAAATTATTCTTTTTTTTTTTTTTTCATCTTTCTTTTACTTTATTACCATGGCTTCTACTACTTACTTCCATACTGTTGCTCGCTCTTATACTGATGTCGATACTTCTAAAGGCGTTGACACTGCTCAATTCCTTGAAGCCACTGAAGGTGTCGTCAAACTCTTTGGTAAATCTCAATAGGATCAGCGTCATCACTTTTTTTTTTTGTGTACCTCGTTACTGATGATTATATATTTTTATTATAGATTCTCTTGGCTCAAGTGCATTCACCGTGGTCCAAAACGATATGAATGGTAACATCAAGGTAAGACTAATCACACTTTGAAGAAAGAAAATAATGATGATGATGATGTTGATGATGATGACAAAGACGATGATGATAATAAAAAGGGTTGTCACTAAGCGATTGTCTTTTTATAGAAAATTCGTACCCGTTACCTGTCAAACCCTACTGCCAACGACACTTTGGAAAACTTGTTGGCCAACGAAGCTAATGAAAAGAAACGTGTAGCTACCGAAGGTTTATTATGGTTGATTAGAGGTTTGGACTTTACTGCTCAAGCTTTACGTCGAAGCATCACTGATCAAACTGAAGAATTGACTGTCTCCTTCACCAAGGCTTATGAAGCTACTTTGAAAAAATTCCATGGTATCCTCGTCCGTCCTGTCTTTGCTGTAAGTTATATATGGGGGTGTTATGATACGAGCTAAAAGTCTTTATTTACTTTTTTGTTTTTGTTTAGTTGGCTATGAAGGCTTGTCCTTACAGAAAAGACTTTTATGAAAAGATCTCGGTGACTAACGACGAAGATATTACCGTTATGTCTACTTGGTTGGCTGCATTGGAAGCCATCATCTCTAGCTGTCAAACTAACTTTGCCGCTCATCCTGAATACACCAAAGGCATGTAGATTATAGTATAGTCCCCCCCCCCACTTTTAAAAAGCAAATAAAGAATACCTTACATTTTATAATCATGTATCCCATCCCCATGTCTTTTTTTATATTTTAACAATAGATTCATTTTATTTGATAAATAAATAAACGTCCAGTAAACTATACTATACTATACTATACTATTGATACAATCCTATTTTATAAACCATGTGGAGAGCCATCATACAGTCTTTTTATCCACATTGTCTTGTCCACCATTTACCACCTTGTCTTCCTTATCTTTATGTTGTTGTTGTTGTTCTTCCACCTTTTTCTTTTTCTTGGTGAGAGCCTGTTCGATTTCCATAAGATATCGCCGAGAGAAGACTTCGATATAGTAATTAGCACCATTCCACACACTGGCACCAAACATGGCACACAAAAACAAAGTATGGAGCCAAAAGTATTTAAACATAAAGTAGGTAGGAATCGAAGTGACCAAGTTGTAGACCAATTGGAGCAACATAAACATCTTGGCCTTGTGAGCAGGACCACACACATAAGCAGCCTTTTGAATCAATGATTTTTTCGAAGTGGTATCATTCAAAAGCCAAGAGTATGAAGTCACCCGGAGACCCGCCTCGATCTTTTCACGTCGTTTGACCATGATAAACACAAAGTAAAGACCCTGCCAGATCAAGTAAGCCACCGTGGAACTGATCATACAATCTTTAAATGACATGGTATTATCAGCAGCAGTGAGACCAGGAAAGTGTTGATCACGATAGATTTGTCCAGATTCAGTGGAAGGATGGAGCTGAGGTAACCACCGGATGACATAGGTCACCAGAGCAGGCATGATATGAATAAACACCGAAGTGACCTTATCCAGCGAATGGAATACCAACGAGTTGCGCCAAGTAATGATCGCCCATGCCACCGGTCCCCCTGTCAATGTATACGTTGCATAAAACCACCAGGTCGAGCCAGGACAACACCAGATATACAGTAACGTCATCACATTCACAAAATAACACAAGTCAAAGATAAAGTAGTGCCAGCGCCGGTACTTGTACACTACAAATCGTAACGTCAGCAAGTACACGCATTGGATGGTATAAAAGAGAGGGATCCAATGAGGGACACGTACCGCCAGTGCCGGTGTGATGCAAGCATTGCCAACACCTACCACAAACGACACCTTGTCGATAAAATGAATCGTCTTTTCGTCCTTGTGCATTCGCGCATTGATGGTTTCGTATTGACTGAGTAACTTGTTTTCAATCAGGGTCCGCCGAGCTTCTAATTTGCTGGTTTGTTGTCGAAGCTTGTCCCGGGTTTTTTGTGTCCATTCTGACGAACGCTGGCGTAGGTCTCGTTGCTTGTCATTGAGTTGATGGGTTACTTGTTCCAACGCCGCTGAGAGTCGATCTATCATATCAAAGTCATTGTCCGAGAGCAGAGGATTGGCTGTGTTGGTCCATTCGTCAAAGAGGCCATTGTCAAAGAGATCGTCATGGTCTTCCAAAGGTGATATAGTATCTGGTGATCCCATTGGTTTGAATAAAAATAATAATAAAAAGTAAGAGATGAATTAGTGCAAGAGAGGAAGAAAAAAAAAAGACGGGGTTTGGCTCCATTTTCATGTGAAACAAAGTTATCGGGAGTTGAAATATAGTTGGAAAGAGTTCACCTTAGCCTCAGTAAAGTGAATAAAGGTACGGGGCACCATGGGCACCACTCTCATCTCATGAGCAATACAAAGTAACACATATACTACAACGGGAATATCTCATTCCTGTTGGATGAACATGCCATCCTTTATCATCCTATATCGAATTCACACCCCGCAATTCCTCCCTCCCTTTTTCGTCGACCCCCACCATGAATACGGTAACTCTATGCGAACGCCGATCTATACATGTTATTGAACCTTCTTATGTCATCGACTTGTTCATCTATCTCTGGACCTTTCCTTATTTGTGACACTTGTTGATCGCCTATTCCATTTGGATAATCAAGGACCACTGGAGACAGGCTTAATGAAGTGGATCAGGCGAATGTCTTTTTGGAAATATTTATATTCTGCCCAGTCAAGATCATCTTGGTAAAGGCACATAAACAATGTGAGATCAGGACATGATTCTTTTTCATGCAGGAGTCGGAGTACGAGTCTTTCCCTTCCCCAAAAAATCTCGTGAATTGAACTCCCGCCAGGCTTTGACAGACAAGACAAAACATATTCCAACACCCACTTACCTTCGCCTTGAATCTTTGGCGCGCTCTACTACCTCAATGGACAAGTGATACTCATGGCAAAGGTAATCATGAGCACTCTATACCCTATTTCCAACAAAGTTTACATAATGACCAATATACCAAGTCCACTGTATGCGGCAATATAGCCTCAAGATCGTTTTACCCTCACTTTTGTAAAAAAAAAAAAGTTGCAGAATGAAAATCGACATCCAAGATAAATCTTATTTCAAAACCCGCTTACTTTCACCTTGAATCTTAAGAAAGCTCTACTGCCTTAATGAACAAGTGATGCTCATGACAAAAGTGGCCATGTGCATTCCTTAGCCTATTTCCAACAAAGTTTACATAATGACCAATATACCAAGTCCACTGTATGGGGCAATATATCCTCAAGATCGTTTTACCCTCACTTTTGTAAAAAAAAAAAAAGTTGCAGAATGAAAATTGACACACAAGATAAAACTTATTTGAAAACCCGCTTACTCATGCCTTGAATCTTAAGAGAACTCTATTGTCTCAATGAACAAGCGATGCTAATGACAAAAGTGACCATGAGCATTCCTTAGCCTATTTTCAACAAACTTTACATAATGGCCATTGTACCAAGTATCTTGTATGGAGCAATATAGCTTCAAGATCGTTTCAACCGGTATCAAGTTTGTCAAAATAGATCAAGGCATGGTCATGGTCACTTTTGTCAGGAGCATCACTTGTTCATTGAGACAATAGAGCTCTCTCAAGATTCAAGGTATAAGGGTAAGCGGGTTTTGAAAATAAGTTTGGTCCCGTATGTCCATTTTCATTCTGCAACTTTTTTTTTTTTACAAAAGTGAGGGTAAAACGATCTTGAGGCTATATTGCTCCATATAGTGGACTTGGTATATTGTCCATTATGTAAACTTTGTTGGAAATAGGCTAAGAAATGCATATGGCCATTTTTGTCATTAGCATCACTTGTTCATTAAGGCAGTAGAGCTTTCTTAAGATTCAAGGCGAGAGTAAGCGGGTTTTCAAATAAGTTTTATCTTGTGTGTCAATTTTCATTCTGCAACTTTTTTTTTTACAAAAGTGAGGGTAAAACGATTTTGAGGCTATATTGCTCCATACAGTGGACTTGGTATATTGGCCATTATGTAAACTTTGTTGGAAATAGGCTAAGGAATGCACATGGCCACTTTTGTCATTAGCATCACTTGTTCATTAAGGCAGTAGAAAGAAAAGAAACTTTAGAAATCGCATTTTTTAGTTGGCAATGTGGCGGGATTTTAAGAACTTGGCGAAAAGCCATTTCCTTCTTCTTTGCCTTCCCATTCCAAAGACAATCAACTTGGTCCTCTTCAATAGGGAACTCCCATTTGCTGTAACGATTGAATGATGAAGATAAACAAAAAGAGGTGACGAAGCAACTGACTCTGTGGTAGTAATGTGTTCTCTTGGAAAACGTCCAAACTGGATCAACACGGCAAAGGTAAAGAAAGGTACAAAGAGAAAGTGGTAGTAATGTATACTGTCTCTTTCTTCTTGGACAATCACCTTACCCAAGAATCTAATACTAATGCTTTTCAATTCATGTTGATGTAGAATCGATACCTACCAATTGACCCTGGACGAATCTCTTTTTTGGCTGATGCAACAAACTGGGAAATAGGACGGCGTTCTCTGAATGGGATGCAATAGGCTTTGGTTGAAAAGAAAAATAATGCTATCGCAAACGCGGTGGACATCGAGGATGGATTGGGTGGTCAAGTGCGATGACGGTACACCTCATGATTGCAACTGGGGGTATATATGAATGTCAAATTATTCATTGGTCCAACAAGCTTTCTTGTGGATACCAATGGTGGTAGATTAGTTTTATTGTAGATATAGTGTTATATTTAATCTTACTGTCAATAAAGTCTTGTTTTATCAAATGTTTGCTGCTCAATATAAATACGTTTATCAATGAAGATGTTTCTATCATGAATGATATATGTATCACGATGTATAACAACTATATACATGATGAATCGTGTAAAATGCATGCTTTTTTTTTTGCCTGTAGAACCAAAATTAGCTGGACAGCTAAAATACCTACGTCTCCCCCGGTGTTAACCCCAATTGGTGTTACTTCTGCTGCTGTTGCTGTTGCTGTATTCTTGTTGAAGATGTTGATGTTGGCAGTGGACTAAAAGCACGAAAAAAAAAAGATGGAGATGAAGAGAATGAGGTTGAAAATGAGGATGAGGAGAGATGTCTTTCTACACCATAAGATACACCATTTGAATAATAACTCTTAATAGACATATGTCAGAAATAATAACACTTAATAAACATATTGTAAAAATAACAATAATTTTATATTAATAACACAAATACCAATATTTTTATATTAATGTCGAAAAGAACAATAATTTTATAATAATGTCAAAAATAACATTTACTATGTTTTTGTCATTTCTTCGTTTTTGTTTGATAATGCGGAATTTTAACGTTTTTTGACCCCGATAAAAATAGCAAAATTTTATATTAATGTCGCAAATAACAATAATTTTGTGATAATGTCGAAAATAGCATTTACTTTTTGTTTGATAATGTGGAGATTTAATGTTTTTTGATCCCGATAATAAGCATATCATGATGAAAAGACTTCGGTTTTTTTTTTCAAACTTAAATTGCTCCTCTCCTAGGCTAACCCTGGCAACGACACTTGGTTTGCTGGATTGGGAAATTCATGCAGAATCGGGATCTGAAATTAAAACACCGCCTTCACTTGCATGAATCAAATCTCATTGTTTTGTACGTACCCCTGGAAGAAGAAATGGAAAATTATGATGCAAATCAAGTACACAAGTTCATAAAGGTCCACTCTAATGATATCCTAGCTCAAAGAATCAGTAGCCATTCAAGAACCGGCTATTACCGCCATGTCATGAAGAATAAAAGGAGCAAACCAATATCAATGCCATTGAAGGATATCTGTTGGAGATTGAACAAGTGCATAAAAACCAAGACGATTAGCACCATGTTTACATTGGGACCTTACATGAAAGTCAGCAATACCGACATCTTCTACACACATTCTACCACCAATCTCCACGGATCAAGAAGCAAAACTATGGTATGGAAAGATTCAACGACACGGCCTATGCATCTGCGGCAAAAGCATTAATACGAAGCCCAGTGGATTTCAACTTGAAACCGCGTCAAGTCTAACCATTTGTGTTTTATGGGGATGCTGGCCAAGGTCATGGTTCAAGAATAAAAGGATACCAGCGGCGAAGCACAAGCAAGTTACAAAAATCTCCCGAGGAAAAGGCAACAGTCCATGAAACTAATGAATACCTTACATCGAAACTATGTTGTCTCTGTGACTCTCGGGTTGTTCACCCACGGCGGTGGGATATCACCAAACTGAATTCAGGAATCGTGGCCTGTATCAACTCTGATTGCATTCGAAGAAAAATGGATTTGCTTTGCGGGGATGGGATCAAAATGCAGCAATAAACATTTTCAAGAAAGAGATTTACAAAACGGCGATCGATATTGATTACCCAGCTTTTACACCATCAACAGTAACAACACAAATTTTATTCAAGTACTCATTCGGTGGCAACAATTTTTGGAAAGAAAATATGGGCCACTACCTTACACGAGAAGGAGATGTAATGTAGTAATGGTAAGTTGCATGAATCACTCATATCCGTATTATCGCCAACTGAATTTGTCATTCGCCGACTAATTACTTCAAAATTAAAGTCAAGCCCTTTTTCAAGTCCAGTTCATGCATGGCTATATAATACAATAATGCAGTGAAAAAAGAATGTTAAAGTGGGTTTTTTATTATTATGTATATATATATATATATATAATCAAGTAATGGAAGACACAATAGCTATATACAATATGTAGAATGTGAATGGTTTGATGTCAAAAGTATGTAATAAACTATTAGTATTAATGTGATAGTAAGAAGTAGTATTATGTGTTAAATCAATTAAAAAAAAAAATAGCTGGCATAAATGAGAGTAAGTATTCAAACTAATCTAAATACCTTGGCCGATCACCATGATTATGACGAAAGTGTATACCACCGCTACCAACACCAGTAGGATTCCTGAGCACCTTTTTCCTTTGTTCCCTTTTTATTGCCCAAGCCTTGAGTATCATGAGAGCAGCCACGTAAGTTAATGTTAAGGAAGCCAAAGCAACACAGACATTCATCATAAACATAGTATCCACCTCCAAACGGCGCATCCAAGTCATTGTTCCTGAATTCGATGCCATAAATAGAATAGCCCCAGCTATCAAGCAAAAAGATCCAATCAATTCAGTAGGAGGTCGAGTCGGTTTGTTAGAGGTAGGCGTGTTGCGGAAGAAGGTGAGGTAAGTGATCAAGCGACAGATAGCTGCCAATCCCAACAAGAGTCCCCACATGTAATGTACATTGCTTGCGTACTTGGTTTCTTGATGATGATTTCCCATAGATATCCCGGTCAAAAGGAGAGTCAGAGCAGGGAAGGGATTAAATGAGTAGGTCTGATGAGGTTCTTGGCGAGGGACATTTAGTGGAGTGTTTAAGACAGAGCGCTCCAGTAAGCGACGCAAACTCCGACTTTCCACCAGCAAACCCACCAATCCGCACCACCACCACATAAAGGCCAGGCTTGCATGTTCAAAATCCTTGTGGCTCCACGTGGCATCTTTTCCAAAGTGTTCCATCCATGTGTTGGTGATTCCATAGGTGAAGATAAGACTGCATTCAATGAATTCAAAGCTGAATGTACTACCACCATCCACTCGATTCCAAGCCCAACCTTTTCCTGCAAATGCACCAAGGTATCGTCCAAAGGTAAGAATGCCATAAAAGAAGAAGATCCCGCCCTTGATCAAATGAGCAACACAGCCAAAGATAGCCCAAGATCTATAAACATAAAGCATAAAATAAAAACAGTAAGGCACCGAGTTATCATTCTTCAATATATGATATACATACCTGCAGACACCATGATAAACAACGAGTCCACTAAGAGTTTGCGTAAATACGAGCACAACCAAGACCCGGCCCAAGATAGAGTGGAAGTAGCGACAAATGGTTTTTATAAAAGGGCTGTCAGTAGTCTTGACAAAGGCATTCTTAACTAGTTGTGGAATATACGGTAACACCCCATGAATGGCCCGTATCCAAAAAGAAGATCGCTTTTCTTCTTGATCCATCAAATCATCCTCGTCATGCAAATCAAATACTTTGTCTTCCAATGACAGCTGAGCCGCGCGATCACCATCATCACCATTGTTTTTTATTTCAGTTGTCATCAGTGGGGGAGAGGGACTAAAGTGAGGACAATCATAGTTGTTTTTCAGAGTTTCCATCGATCCTTCACTGTAGCCATCTTCTTGTTGTTGAGAGCAGATAACAAATGAATCATTTTCTACGGTCAAGGATTCATAACACCCACTGGATTGCGCTTTGCCCACCACGTTAGCCAATTTTCGAACCACCCCGATTGCCATTTGTATTACCAAAAAGAGAAAGATGATCCAGCCCAAGGTATGGTGTGAGTTTCCAGCATAGAGGTGAGGGGTGTTGTAAGCATACATATGACCAAAAAAGTATCCAGCCAGAGCTAACGTAAAGGCTGTGATTTGGACTGGGACATGGAGTGAGGATTTAGCAATCCCAAACATAATACCTATCCATTCATACCAAAACGTTAATTCAGCTAGTAAAAAGTGGGTTGCTTGGTTTTTTTGTTTTTTTTCTTCACATTATTACCTATAGGCATCAAGATCCAAAAGGCGACCACCATGAGGGCAACATGAATGTAAAAGTAACCCTTGTTATCAGATAATAGCGCATATGACATTGGTTCTTCGCCAGTTGAGTTGAATGGAGGAAGCGGTGGATCCTCCATTGGCATATGATGTTGGGCGAGGACAGAGTGAGTGTAAAGGAGTATGCAAAGAATATAGACAAGATTTAACATTGTAACATATCTGTAATCACAAAAAGTAGGTAAAAATACAATTAGGTGAAGAAGAAGAAAAAGAGGAGAAAACACCAAATTCGTTTTTTTTTCAATCTGGGGAAATTGTAATTCCGGATTTTGATGGGTGAGTCGGCATTTGAAATTGAATGCATTGTGATAGATTTCGAACTCTGTAGAATGTTAGACAGTCAATGTGAACTCTGATGAAAGAAACAATGCGTCTCAAAATACAATCATACATATACTACATAGCTATAAAAAAAAAAAAGAGACCATGTTCGCTATCGATATTCTAGCTCGAGTCTACGAAATGTGTCATTTTGATAAAACTGAAACACAGACATATATCTCCAAACCCCTCACTTTTTTTTTTTTTTCTACTTTCCCAATAGTATAGACGAGAAGAGGAATCCTTATTTTTCATCATATGTCAAGTAACCCGGCTCGTCTTTATAACATTTTATCAATGTATTTTGTAAGATGGAGGGCGTCAATACCGAGTTCTTTCCTCTCGGTTTGATCACGCAAGATAACAGGTTCATCCCCAGGATGTTTGAGGTTAGGGGTTTTAAATCCCGCTGGTCCTTGGCTGCTTGATGCGGGATCTTAATTTGAAGTATATACAAAAAGAAACAGTGTGGAGTAGTTTAATAACACAGGGGTAAGGACTGGATGCTCAAATAAATTGCCTCGTACAGTGGCTATTCAAATCAGTAGGATTTTGTTTTCTTTTTCGGGGAATCAAGCTCATTGTTATCAACGGCAATACATAACGCCAGAGACAAAATTTCACATCCCGACACGTAACCCACAAAATAAGGAAACAACTTTTTTGGATTTCGTTCCCTTCTTTTTCTTTCACTTAATCAATACCTTTTACAACACAACATGACCATTGCACCTATGACACCTCAACCTACAAAGTCTACTTCCAACTCGCGATCTAACAAAGTTCTTGGACAACTTCAAGCGATTTGGGACACTTTACAAAAGGATTTGGCTTCTACAAAGGCCCAGGTAACAAATAGCTCACCTAATCAATTATCATTATACTAACCTTTTTACTCTCTTCTTTATCAACAATAACAAAAACTTGAAGCTTAATAGTGCCCGGGAAGCGAAGACAACACATGAACAACAAAGCAAAGATTATACCCTGTCCAATCAAGAATGCCGAACACATATTCAAGAACTTTTGAAACTACTCGAGGCCAAGCAACACTCACTCAATCTCACCAAGCACCAGTCTGTTGGCCTTGAGGCTCAAACAAAGAAACTCAAAGACGATGCTTTAATGTCAAGAAGGAATCTAGATGAACTGAAGAAACGAGAATCACGCTTGGTTCAAGATAGAGATGCTGCTGTGCTGGCCAAGACTCGGGTGGAACAACAACAAAAGGTATTACAACAATCCATCCGCGACATGGATAACCGACTCGGACAAGAACAACAACTTTTGAAGAAACAGCTCGATCAACTGCAGCGACAGGTACAACGTATCACGGATCGAAATGAATGGATGACGAAAATTATGGTGTCTAGTATGGAAAATGAAACGGAACTTCGACAGGAATGGATTCACCAAGTTAGCATACGGCAACAACAACATGACAAGGTAACTGAACTGTTTATTAATAGAATACGATCGGAACTTGAACTCTTATTGGATCAAATGATTACTCTTGGTTATGGTGGGGTCACTCTTGGTAATAGGGACAATAGTAGTAGTAATAGATTAGATGCATTAATTATGTTAAATTTAGACCAAAAGGTCGAACAGTGTCAAGCTGATGTAAATTGTCTTGTCCATCGTATTCAGTCTTACTCTGTATTGTCTATCCAATAAATATATTTATATATATATATATCTTATTGATTGCCTTGCTTCCTTTGTCTCCTTTTTGCTCCAATCAATGTCAATTTATTGTCCCTGATTTCTCTCCTATCATGTCTTTTTTTTTTTTTTTTTTTTTGAAACGAATCAAGGTTTTTGATTGGACATTATTTAATCTCCGAATTGCTTCTGTCTTCAGGACTGTTCAAGGAAAACTTTTTTTTTTTCCCTTCCTCCTCTTCCGCTTCTACAATCCAACCCTTTATACCCGTCTTCTTTTTTATATAAGCATTCGTATTCATACACATACAACTTTAAACATACTATATCTCTTATTCTTCTTTACAATCGAAAGCAATTGATCACGATGGGTTTGGCTGGACAAAAAGTAAAACAACGTATTTCTATGGATCCCAATAATCTTCATTGGAGTAACGACACTTCCAAATTTGGCTTCCGTATGATGGCCAAGATGGGCTGGGCACCTGGCAAAGGTCTCGGTTTGAATGAAGACGGTAAACAACAACATGTCAAGATCAAATTGAAGGACGACAACTTGGGCTTGGGCGCAAAGAAGAATCAAACGGAAAACTGGCTGGGCAACACTGACGCTTTCTCTCGATTACTGGCTGATCTAAACTCTCAAGAAGCAGCATCTCCCGTTACTGAAGAAGAAAACGATGACTCGGATAATGCAGACAAACAATCCGACAATACTAGCACCAAGAAACGAAAGGCAACTGACAGTGTCGACGACGAAAAGGCGGAAAAGAAGAAGGCGAAGAAGGCGAAGAAGGACAAGAAGGACAAGAAAAGCAAAAAGGACAAGAAGGACAAGTCTGAAAAGAAGAAGGACAAGAAGGACAAGAAAAGCAAAAAGGACAAGAAGGATGAATCTACACCGGCTGTTGTTACTCCTATGACTATGCGAAATGCGTAAGTTATCTATAATGTTTGGGTGGGCTCATTCTCTCTCTTTCTACCATGATACTAATGAAAACTTCTTTTTGAATTATATATAGTGCTCGGGCCAAGTTTTTGAAGGCGAAACGAATGGCAACTCAACATGACCCTGCAAGACTCAATGAAATCCTCGGCATCAAGGCATAGATTAGATCCCCTAGTTTGTAGCTTTTTACCATCATAGTCATCATTTTTTAGACACTTCCCTTCCTTCATACATCTTCTATATATACTTTATGTGCATTTACTATCATCTATATCAATAAAACTCTTTTGTAACAAATAGCATCTTCATTGACCTGGGCGGGACTTGAAAACCAAATTTGACCTCGATCTTTTTTTTTTTTTTTTGGAGAATGGAATTACGGACACAGATCACGTTCAACTTGACCTGACTGACACAAGGGTTTGAGTGCTTGGCTTATGCTGTAAAATATGTTGTAAACCAGTCAAAGAATGCGCATGGCCACTTTAATCATTAGCATCGGTTGTTAATTGAGTGAGTAATGGCGTCTTCTGCACTGCAAGTACAGGGTGGGCGGGATTTAAAAATCAAGTGTGGTTCAGAATTTTTGCTTTTAGTCTTCACCATTATATGGTCTCCTACCATGGTCATCTTACTCTACGGCCAACATAACCCCCCGGCCCAGAGCCAGGATTTAATTTTCAAAATCAGATTCTGCATGAATGTCTTGATTAGACGCACCCCCTTTCACAGTCAGAGTTTGTCTACACGACGAGTGACCCATGTTTTTATAAAAAAAAACCAAATCTTTTCAAATGACAACATAATTACGAGCTCACCTTTTTTAAAAGCTAAACAAAGTTGGGTCGGAATAAGATGGCTACCATTGATGCCGCTTTGCTCGCTGGTATGACATCTGCCTTTTTGCATAATCATTTTTTCAAGCCCCGGTTTCCTTTACTGAAACACCCAATTGCATGAAAACCAAGGTTTGCTGTAAAAGGCCAACTTTTTTTTTTTTTTTTTGAAGACGGGCGTGGAGGACTGACAGGTTGTCTCTTACGACCCGACGCTGTAAACACATCCTATAATTTGATGACATTAGTCCACGTCAATGATTTTCATTTTTACACATTTTGATAACAATAAAGGCGCAAAACAATAACATTTTATTAGATAAGTAAAAAGATTAATGAATAGATGAACACTATAAGGGGAATTGTTTAGAGGGAGAGTTTGTTTGATATAATACTAAACCCTAATCGTTCCTTCAATCTAGCAACAATTGTTCCCGCCGATACCGAGGAGTCTGAATGACATCGTTTATAATAGACAGGGAAGAATGCTTTTTGGTCCAAGTCGTTGATTGCCAAGTCCAATTGCTGTAACATTATCGTGGTATCCTGTTCGCTTATTCGCCTATGCTCTATCAAAGCAAAATACAAGGTAAAAATGAATACAGTTGGTCACATTATCACCATTTATTTTTTCATTACTTTTCAGAATGTCAAATATATCAACAAGTAAAACCACACGGTACTTTTCAGTAGCATCCTCCAGAGATTGAAGCAGCTTCATAGCGGTTTGATATGCTTCGTCATGTTTGGTGCCCTAAAGATAAAGTATAAACATATGAGATATTGTCGCTTCTTGATTGATCAAGTATTTCGGTTTGTTTTTACCTCGATGTTCGCCTTTAGTTCGCAATATTGCTGGTAGAATGAGTATGATGGGCTTCGATTTGTCATTTTGATGTAGTGAGGATCAGTAACAACAGGCTGCAAAGTTCCTGTAAGAAGAAAATGATTGATCAATTAGTCAAATTTATGTTCAATGTTTAATCAGTGTTTTACCTTTTTCCAAACAGAAATTCAGATGATTCCTGGCCATTATATCCAAAGAATTCATGTCGTTTGCATCAGCATAATTGGTTGCTGCATCAACAAAATCACCATTGCTTTCGTATCTTTTCCCTATAGCCTAAAAGAATCAAGAAGAGTGAGACATTGTTCTTTGCCTTTTTTTTTTTTTTTTTTTTTTTTTTTTTTTTTTTTTTTAGACTTACCGAGTATAGAATAGCTTTGATTGCCACCAGTTTATGTAGAGTACAGAATTTGAGTATTTCCTTCAAAAAGCCTAAATCTTTTGAAGCCAGTGGTGGTTCGCCGAGTAACTAGAGAATGGAATGTAATGATTGTGTTAGTCACAAAAGCCATTCCCCTCCCCCTCCCCATCATTCACAATAGCATGCTAATTACCTTCTTGATCCATATATTAGTATTAGACCTACACACCATAATATATTGCATAGCTTCAGTCCACATATCGTATTTGTGAGCGATTTCAGTTGCATAAAGATTGAGACAGTAATAGATGGGTTCCGTAATTTTTTCTTCAGTGATTGTTGCACTCTGTTGATCATCATCATCAGATGGGATATACCCAATGGCCAGTAAGAGATTACCAAAGTGTACTTGCATCCACAACTTGTCGCCGAGCGAACCAAGAAGAGCATCATAGTCACCAGTGAAGAGGCTGTATATTGAGATAGATATAAAGTCACCGTCCCTGGATGAATCATATACCTGATTTGCTATAGCCGTCGTATCGTAAGCATGTGCCGAAGGATTCGTGTATAATAAAGTCGCCAAACACCTGTCAGCAAAGGTACCATTTTGTCGGATTACTTTCTTGTCGCCCATCAAGATCTTCCACACCAAGAGATGACCGTCTTCTTCCTCGAGTGACCCTTTTTGTCTATATCGGTCCCATGCTGACTCCACTTGATAATGCCATGATTCCCATTCAGTTGCCCAAGTTGTTTTTCGGTAGGAAACAGAGATGCTTGTTGGTGTTGCTGGTATGTCGGATAAAAGTTGTATGAGTGTGCTGTAATCGTTTCCTTCATCATTGAGTCCTTCCAAAAGTGATGCTGCTGCCTTTGTTTCACCCCGTAAGACAAGTCTACAAGAATAGATTGTATAACCAGTATTGAGTTAGTATATCAATATGTCATGCAGTCCCACTATTTTTTACTTTTTAATCAAGTCCCAGTCCAGCTCAGTAGTAGCATCAGAATCTTTATAGCCAATCGAATCTACGGAAAACAAAGTGAGTACATTGTTTTCTTTTTGTCCCAAATCTTTTGTTATCCTACCTAATGCAAAATAGTCATTGAGCCAATTAGCGAGTTCACCGATAATTGATTCCTTTTTCCCTGTCACAGATGATTCGAACAAAGCTTGGAAGAGAGTCCAAACCATGGAAGGAGTCATTTGATCTGTGTCCGAGAGTGCGTCGTTATCACCTAACTAGAAAAAAAAAAGGGGGAGTAAATGAGTATCATTCGATATGATGCGATCATCATTATATACTTACACCTAAATCAGGGTTGAAGTTTGATCGTATAAGCGATACATAATCGCTGATATAATCATCGACTTGACTCTTCCTATAGTATCCCCCACCAAGAAGAAATGATTAGTTTACCTTGTTACAGTCTCTCTCCCCACCCCCCCAAAAAAAAGCACTTACTGCCAGTCTGTCAGTGTCATATCAGAAGTTGATATCAGATTTGATTGTTGGGATCTCCAGTCTTGTAATTTTTGGAAGGGTTCCATCAAGAGTTGGTGAAACTATATAATAGCAAAATATGGCATCGTGTTAGTGGATCTACAATGACACAGTACATTAAACCATTAACAATACTTACTTCCTTTTCTGTTGTGTCCCTTCGTCCGTTGATCTTTGTGAGTAGGGTGTTGGCCAATACAGTGGGAGAATCCTACAAAAGATAAGGCAGACAAGATTAGTTAGACAATACATTCCATACAAAAATATCAGTCTCGAGTTATATTTTTAATTACCTCTTCTTGTCCGGCTTCGTTGTCAGTAAGATCTTCATTTGATATCTATAATCATAAAATCAAGTTGGTATTAGTTGAACAAGTAATCAAACAGTGGTATAATCGAACCTGGTCATCAACAGACAAGCTTGTCGTGTCTTTCGTGTCTTCGTTAATAGATTCATCGTTGACTGGACTGGTTGGTACAGTGGATGTAATTGTTGAGTCGGAAGTATCGAATGATCCAACAGGATTGTCGTTTGAAGGAGGTACGGAGGAAGAGGACATCAATATACTTTATCGTGAAATCTAAACAAAAGAAAGAAAGTCAGGAAAAAAAGAAGAGTGAGGTTTAGTCGCCCAAATGCGGAATTTGAAAATAATTTTGGTGTGTTGGATTTAAGCTTCGCATTTTGTCTCCTCCCCCCGCCTTCCCTTTCTTTTCTTTCTCAAACATTATATTACTTTAAACTACTTAACTATATGACACCTTCTGCACTCGAACGGGAGGAAGTACTGGATACAATATATACTGTGCTTACCAAACCTGATTCTACCAACAACTTCTTCCTTCAACAACTTGTGAATAATGCAAAAGACGGATACTTCCAACTCAACCTATTGAAAGGCCTTGTAAACAAGCTGGCACCTTATCCTCTTGGTTATCTTGAACATTGTATTAAACAAGAACAAAAACAACAACAACATGTACCCCGCTTGGAATTCTGCCCTGATAACACCAAAGTTCGGAAACCTCGCCCAAATGACAATATAACAGCATCCTCTTCCGAAACAGATCCTTTTGGTTTTTTAGTCATAAAGTCATCTGCAACGGGAAAGAGAAAACGATCCTCAGTATCTGTGGACAAAGACTCTACTTCTTCTCGAAAACAGCAACGTGGAACTTATTTTACACCCTATCGACCTGCATTCAACTACAAGACACTTGCGAAGGCTTACGACGAAACTGAAAACGACTTTGTCGATCTACTACCAGTGATATTTCAAGATGGCAAGTTTTATCAAGACGCTTCCTTTTATAACTCTACAATTGATAAAGAAGACAAGACCATACCCGCTTATGACAAACTGGATATCACCCCTATTGGAGTGCCACAAACTGATGTAAAAACTAGGTAAATATACACACTAGTTAGAAGAAGAAGAAGGAAAGATCGATCACTAATAACCACTTTTTATATGAATTGTATAGGACGACATTGAAGGAAAAGACTTGCTGGAACTGTGATCAACCAGGACATGAAACAAGACAATGCCCTGCAACTGTGGACAAGGAACGGATCGAAATCAACCGTGCGGTCTTTCTGGCGGGTAGAGGGACAACAACAACAGCGGGACGATATTATGAACAATTGGCATTTGATAATCAAATATGTGGACTCGAGCCTGGAAGACTATCAACAACCTTACGTGATGCTTTAGGACTCAGATATGATCAAGATGAACCTCCTTATTATCAGGCCATGAGGATTCATGGCTATCCACCTGGATATACTGGCACTTACACAGACCAAGGTAATAATAAAAAAGAATAAATGAATGAGTGAATGATCTCATATGATATACTTACCTTGGTGTTTTGAAGAATATGTTATGAAATTGGTAACTGGCAATCGACTCTTTGAAGATTCACCTCATTTGAAGATATTTGATCACAGTGACGACAAAAAAGATACCAAGGACGATAAATCTCTTGATCATGAAAAGGTGCGGCAGGAACGGGATAACACATCAAAAGTCAACAAAGAATGGGTTCGCATGGTAAATTATCCAGGACTGTATCCCTCTCAAATCACAGCAAGCAACCACCAACCATATGTATCAGATGAACACTTGACATATTATCAACCTCAGCAATCAGATAGTTATTGGCATTCCCATCATCAAAACTTATCACAGCAATACTACAATCAACAAGCCTATACGCCAGCAGAACAGTATTATAATGACCATTATTATCATCCATCATACGATTACAACTACTACCAGTCTACAGATTCACACCAAAATAGCATTCAACACCCGTCGATACAATACCAACACTATCTGCATAATCAACCACCAGGAATATCAATACATAATACAACTATACCCCCACCTCCAGCAATTGATCAGGATGATGATGTACCACCACCACCACCACCACCACCGATTGATGTAAATGATGATGTCCCTCCTCCTCCTCCTCCAATTAATATAGATGACATTGAATCTCCACCACCCCCACCCCCACCTCCACTAATTACATAGTCTTTTTATACATTGATTAATAAAACGCATATATATATATGTAACTTTTTATGTGTATCTAATTCAGTGTGTTTACCAGTATTGAAGTATGGTATCCGTATTCAATGGCAGGGATCATCGATTATGTAGTGCTATTGTGTTGATTAGATTAGGTTTTAAAGAAGATGGTTCATGAATAGGGTCAAATCAGGATCAAAAAAGATATGTTATTTGAATGATATACTTTTATTTCTTTATTTGTGATATGTATAAACTAAACTAGATGATCTATTTTGACAAAGCATTTTGAAGGGCTTCATATACATCCGCTTCGACCTTAGCAGTAGCTTTTTCCACTTCGGATCCATTCCCGGCAGCAACACGTTGGGCTTCGGCCAGAGAGGATTGGACACGTTCCAGAGAGAAGTCTTCAAGAGGTGATGCTTCAACAGCATTGATGTTGAGAGAAGAGTCAGGGTTGATGGTAGCAAATCCGCCAGATACTGCATTAAAAAAAAATTAGCCTTCTCCATGATACATTCTTCACACAGCCCCCCCCCCTTTTTTTTAACTTACCAAAGAATTTCTTGGTCACATCGCCAGATTCTATTACTTCAATAATACCAGGGTTCAATTGTTCAATGGTAGGGACATGGTTAGCGAGAATACCCATATCACCGGAAGTGGCAGCCAAGTTGACTTGCTGGACATCTTGCACCTTGTAGATGGTCTATTGAAGAAAGAAGAAGAATAAATTAAAAACCTATATATCTATTCTTCATAGATAACAATGGTAGCAGGAGTTTCTTTTAGTTACCTTGTGGGGCAAAACAAAAGTCAATCGAAGTTTGTCGGTGGTGGCAGGAGTTTCTGTAGCATAAGTGCGAGCTATTAAACATAGTAGATATGAGGGTAGCCAAAGAAGGGAAAGTTAGTATAAAACAATTAACAGGCCATATTGAATTTTTTTAACGTACATAAACGAGCAGAGTTTACAGCAAAGCGGGCAGATCGAGTAAAGACATTCATGGTTTTGTTATGTGAAAGGAAAAGAGAAGGCCATTAATTGTTTTCGCTGGCTGAGTTACAATATATATTTTTCAGGCATAAGCATAGTGGGAGATTTTTTCGATCAACGACGAGGAGGGAGTAAAAAGACGGCCCGTAATGAAGTCACTTCATTACTGTCTGGGTTAAATAAGCTTTAGCAAAAAGAGTGGGGAAAGGGTCCCCCTTCGACGTCAGCATAACGAATATATTGACATAAACAACAATCATCAGCATGCTATGTTTCTTTCTTTTTTGCTCTGCTTATGTATCAAAGATATACTTTTTCCTTTATTGACAGTAAATTATATGTAAACAACTCAACCTTGACTCTATTGGCACATATCTTTTACCCCTTCTACATCAACCAACCCTGGTTTTTGGGTGGACCTTTTGTACGGATGAAAATTTTCAAATGCCGTCCAGTTGAAAAAATTTTAGTGAGCCGCCAAATAAACAAATTAGATTTTTTTGTTTTTGTTTTCTTTTCCCTCTCTTCATCTTTACCTTACTTCGAAATGTACATTTCTCGTGCACTTGGTCGTGTGGCTGCTACTGCCTTCCGCGCTCAAGCTACCAACATGGCTGCTAGACCCCTTGGTGTCCAAGCCTCCACTAAAGGTACGTCCACCCCATCCATCCACCAATAAATTCTTACACCACACTCTTACACCTGACACCACTCCATATTATCACCTCATACTCTTCATACCTTACCAATATTAACACTAACTACATCTTTTATCTTTTTAGTCCGTAACTATGCTTCTGAAGCTACCCCTGCTGGTCAAATTCGGTAAGATTTCAAAACTCAATACGTACACCTTTAAACACCACGGCAGATCACCATCAACTCACAACTCCCTCTTTTATATCTTGACTCAATAGTTCCGTCATTGGTGCCGTTGTGGATGTCCAATTCGAACAAGACAACCTTCCTGCTATCTTGAACGCTCTTGAAGTCAAGGACCATGCTGGTGGTCGTCTTGTCCTCGAAGTTGCTCAACATTTGGGTGAAAACACTGTGCGTACTATTGCTATGGATGGTACTGAAGGTAAGACAGAGAAAAAAGAAAAAAAAAAGGATTGGAATGGAATGGTTAACATGATTCTTACTGATACTTTTTTAAGGTCTCGTCCGTGGTCAAAAGGTGGTTGACACTGGTGCTCCTATCACCATTCCTGTTGGTAAGGAAGTCCTTGGTCGTATCATCAACGTTATTGGTGAACCCATTGACGAACGTGGTCCTATCAACGCCAAGACTCACCGTGGTATCCATGCTGAAGCTCCTGAATTCGTTGATCAATCCCCCACTCCCGAAATCCTCGAAACTGGTATCAAGGTCGTTGACTTGTTGGCTCCTTATGCCCGTGGTGGTAAGATTGGTCTCTTTGGTGGTGCTGGTGTCGGCAAGACTGTGTTGATTCAAGAACTTATTAACAACATTGCCAAGGCTCACGGTGGTTACTCTATCTTCTGTGGTGTCGGTGAACGTACTCGTGAAGGTAACGATTTGTATCACGAAATGATGGAAACTGGTGTGATCAAGCTCGATGGTGACTCCAAGTGTGCTCTTGTCTTTGGTCAAATGAACGAACCCCCTGGAGCTCGTGCCCGTGTTGCTTTGACTGGTTTGACTATTGCCGAATACTTCCGTGATGAAGAAGGTCAAGATGTGTTGCTCTTTATTGACAACATTTTCCGATTCACTCAAGCTGGTTCCGAAGTGTCTGCTCTTTTGGGTCGTATTCCTTCTGCTGTCGGTTATCAACCCACTTTGTCTACTGATATGGGTGGTATGCAAGAACGTATCACTACTACCAAGAATGGCTCCATCACCTCTGTCCAAGCTGTCTATGTCCCTGCTGATGATTTGACTGATCCTGCTCCTGCTACTACTTTTGCGCATTTGGATGCCACCACTGTGTTGTCTCGATCCATTGCCGAATTGGGTATCTACCCTGCTGTCGATCCTTTGGATTCCAAGTCTCGTATTTTGGATCCCCGTATTGTCGGTGCTGAACACTACAAGGTCGCCACTGATGTCCAACAAATCCTCCAAAACTACAAGTCTCTTCAAGATATCATTGCCATTTTGGGTATGGATGAATTATCCGAAGAAGACAAGTTGGTGGTCGAACGTGCTCGTAAGATCCAACGTTTCTTGTCTCAACCCTTCGCTGTGGCCCAAGTCTTTACCGGTTACGAAGGTCGTCTCGTCAAGCTTCAAGATACCATCCGCTCTTTCCAAGAAATCCTCGATGGTAAGCACGACTCTCTCCCTGAAACTGCCTTTTACATGCAAGGTAGCATCTCTGATGTGATCAAGCGCGCCGAAGAACTCGCCAAGGAAATGGGTGGTCAATAGAATAGTAAACTAGTTGTTATTTTTAGTAAGTTAGTGTATAGAAAAATAAAAAAAGATTACTTGTCTTTGATTGTAAGTGGATGTGTGTGTAATGGAAAAAGGGGCTAGTTGGGATTGCCTTTTCGGGATGGGACGGGCCATTGTTTATTTATACTCCAAATTTGAAAAGTTGATTCTCACTTCTCTTTCTCTCTTTTTTTTTTTAATACATATATCAATTCAACAGTAGATCATGAAGAAACTTTTTGGTGGCAGGAAAAAGAAAGGACCAAAAGCGACATCCTTCCTCAAGGCGGACCCTGAACAAGTTAAGACCCAAGTACTGTCAAGAAAACCTCACCCAGAACAAAACTTAATGAATGGCAACAACATAGATACCGACCGCATGTATAGGTGTAGTCAAGGATCTTTGGAAACAGCTCTACCGAAGCAGCAGGCTACTTTGACTAAACGCCTCCAACGGCCTACAAGTTCTCCGCTTCCCTTGGTGATGCCTTGTCCTCGTTATGCCGAACCGCCCACAGGTGCCATCCTCAGAAGCTATGAACACGACAAAACACAACTGGATCCTGAACATATTTATCGGTCTCCCATGGAAAAACTGATTGATGATCTAATGCTTCTTGGTCTGGACCCCACACAATCAAGTATCAGTAACGAGAAACCAGCCGACGATGACACAGGTAAAGAAAGGTAAAGTAACCACTTATTCTAATCACAACTCTCTTTTTTTTTTCTCTCTCTCTCAATAGGCATATTCGAATCTATGAACTCGGTTGCAAGTAACAGTGACTCGGATCAAGTTTATAAATCAGCAATGACATCACCCTCAGTCTCTAATGTCTTCAACTGCCATGGCATGATAACACCAGTACAATCAACACCCACAAATCAGCTCAATCAAGATCATCACATCGACATGGTTTCATCAGCAATGCACGACTACGACATGACTCCAAATCAAGAACAGGAACCGGATCAACTGCACGTCCTTCAACAAAAACTCCTACTCCTCCAAGAACAAAGTGAAATGGATCGAATAGAATATGGGCAACTAGAACTGGCATTAATGGAACGAACAAGGTGGATGGATGCCGAGATGGACCGAACACAAAACAAGATAATGGCACTCTCTGATTCTTCCAAGCGTGGATCCGTGTCTTCTCAACTTTATTATGACCCTCATCATTACATTGGCGACGACTCGGTACTTGCTCAATCTCCTATCCTTTACGAATCTGCCCATCTTGTCAACCAATACTCTTCGGCACCTTTGCGGAAATCAAAATCAGGCGACAGTCTACCTTGTCTTTCTCGGTCTTCATCAAGAACTTCCATCGGCACCACCAGAAAAGGAACACCCGTCAATACATCTCGGCCACAGTTGCGATCTTACTCAAGGTGGGAAGAGGAAGAAGAAGGGCGGGTGGGTTATCACTCCAATGCATGGCCTGATGGTGGAACAAGGACGCACTGGCAGCAAAGTCGACCGATGTATCAACACTGGCATGGGGATCGCCCGTCTTCGCGATCCAGTCGGCACCATCACCGTAGCCGATCAGTGGAACGACCTCACTCCTTCTATTATCACCGCTATAGTCCACCCTATGAAGACGAATACATCGACAATACCATTGACTATTTACCCGACAGGCGTCCTTATGCCGTACGACTTTACCCTCGCCATCCTAACCCTTCACGACAACATCAAGTCCGATCTGATTGGGTGCGTCCCCATAGCAGATTGGTCTCTTCTGCAAACAGATATCCTTCTTGTGGGCGTCGGTCTGTTTCATCAGAATATAACATGTAGTAATAGTATATTGGTTGTTTAAATCATTTTACATATAATAAAAACAGTCTTTGGTGTTTGAAATCATATGTCTATCATCTTTTTTTTTTTTTTTTTTTTGAAGGGGGCATGGAGGGATTTACATGTAAAATTTGTGAATACAAGGAACTTGGAGAAAAACAAATCATATTGTCATTGACATACATTCTTGTTCAAAAGATTATGCAAAAGTCTAATCTTTTTAAAGGTACTATGACATCGGTAGGATTGTCAAAATCCCACCTGAGCTTCTACAAACACAATTCAAATCCCGCCCAGCCCACACAGGCATACTTCCTAGTCAAATTGGAAATGACCACTACTCACTCAATTGCTAATGATTAAAGTGGCTACAAGTTTTTAATTTTTTATTCCCAATGAACTTTAATTGGGAAGCCAAGCGTTTGGATTCTTGTGTCAGTCAAGTTGGAATGAATGTTGAGCTCATATCCTATGGGAGTGAAAGTGGCGGAATTTGAAATTAAATTGATCCCCTATTCTCTTTTCTTTGCTATTATTCACTATAATCAGCATCGCTCAACTACTAATGATGCTTTTTACTTTATGTTTGTTGCGTTGGGTCCCTGATGAGTATATTTTTCGATTGAGATAAAAAAAAAAAAAACTATAGGTCCATTAGCGGGGTCTGTATCCACCTCTTGATGAAGATTGGATTATGCTCGGCGGAACTTTAAAATATCACCCCACAGGAATAAAGTAGTTTGACAAGATCACAAAGAGAGATCAACCTTCCGATTTATTAATTAAACAACAACACATTAAACAAATAAAAACTAGGGTGTCTAAGAGGAAGGCATAAACTACATTAAAAAAAAAACTATTCTATATACTAAACTAGTGATAAAAGTCTTCATCCTTTTCGGCGTTGTAGATCTTGATAGTCTTGTCCGCTCCACCCGCGGCCAGTTTATTAAATCTCACAAATCCATTGTCGTCACCACACTATCCGCATTGATTGATAATGTGTTGATTGTAGCCGTCATGTATTTTGCTGACCAGTTTCAATCGTTGGCTATAAAATAAATAAAAGACAAATAGTCAAAATACAGTTGCATGACACTTTTTTTTTCTATTGACAATTACTTTACCTTGACTGTTCATCCGTGGCAGCAGTACTAAAAAAAAACTCGAGTTTTCTTTGGTCCAGCCCGTCACCGTACCATTGAGTGACGCTGAGAAGGTGTCTTTGTTGTCTGTTATGTTGTTGTTTTGTCGGTGAATGGGGAGAAGAAGTTCAAAAAATTGAAAAAGACCCGCCCCATTGTAAATCATTAAATCGGCGCTTCAATTACATTTGACCCCTTTACCCTATGTTTCATTTAAAGATTACATTACAATATGAATGATCCGAAGTTTTGTTTATTCATTTATTGATCAAGAAGTTTATGGATATGTTAATAGAAGAGCTAATCTAGTAAAGGGTGGGGAATACTGTCATAGTAAAGTGAATAAAAGAGTGGTGTGGGGCGGAGATGAATTATGAAAGACGCATTAAAGACAGTATTAGATAATCGAATCCAGGTGTGGTAAAGGCAGATTTCAAAGGATGACACAGCAGGAATCCTTATCAGGGTTGTTCATGTTTTGTTGTTTCATTTTTCGGTCCCGTATTTGACGCATCAACATTGTGTATACTTGATCCACATTTTGACGAGTCTTGGCTGATGTTTCCACGTATTGACAATTCCATTCTTGAGCCAAAGCACCGGCTTCACTAGTTGATACTTTACGCAAGTGAGCTAAATCCACCTTATTACCAACAAGAATAAAGGGTACCTATTAAAAAAAAGGGGGGGGGAAAGATTAGTCTATCTGAATCGTACCATTGATATTCTTCGTTTCTTTTTTTTTCTTTTCTTTACCGTTTCATCATCGAGGACCCTTAAGATTTGATCACGGAATTCTTGAGTATGTTCCAAAGATTCTTGTTCGCATACGGAGAAAACACAAAGGAAGCCTTCACCAGAGCGATAATAATTGTCACGAATCTATCAATAAAAAATAAAAATAAAAGTGAAATAGATTGTGATGAATATCATATTACCAAAGGAATGTTTTTTTTTCTTTGTGTGTAGAGAAGGGTCAATCAACTTACCGCTGCATATTCCTCTTGACCTGCTGTATCCAAAATATCGATTTGGCATTCTTGACCATCCAAGACTACTTTCTTGCGGTAAGCTATAGGGTATCATTGTTTCATTTTCATTATTATCATTTTCATTATGGATAGAAGAAGGTTAGTTTCTAGTTACAAATCATATCTTTCCTCCTCCCTTCCCCACCAACACCTTTTTTTTTTTTTTTTTTTTTACCACACCCTCTTTTCCTTGCTCTTGTTATTACTTTTCCCTACTTACAGTCAGCTTTTGTAGGATCGTATTCTTCAACAAAGTCACCATACATGTATTGAAGTGTAAGAGCAGATTTCCCTACACCACCGGAGCCCACCATGATGATCTTGTGAAGAGGTAAAGTTTGTTTCGTCTTGTTTTTTCCCATGATAAAAGAATAATGTTGTACAATAGGTGAGGAGTAGGTGTGATGAGAAGGTGTCTGGTTGTTGTTTCTGTTAAGAAAAAGTCGTTGTCGTGAGTTGTCGTCTTTTAATCCTAGACACAACGATGCAGTATATAAAAGTAAAAAAGAAGAAGAGATAAGGAGAGAAGAGGGGGATGAAAACCAAATGGAAGAGTGGAGTGGAGTAAAGAAAGAGAAAGGAAAAAAAAAAAAAAAAAAAAAAGAAAAAAGAGGGCACGAGTCGACTACATATCGAGAAATGTCGGAGTATGAAAACACATTCAGTTGGTTTCCATAATTGACTATTCCCACAATGGATTGCAAGACACAAAAGGTTGGATCATAAATGAAGACAAGATGGATGAGAGAAGTAATAGTATATTAAAAAACACAATGATGTAATATTAACTAAAAGAAGAAGTATATATAATAGTAATAGTAATAATAATAATAATAATAATAATAGTAGTAGTAGTGGTAGTAGTAATAAAGTAACCAGAAGAGATGATAACATTAAGAGATGATGCATTGATCACCTTCACCTTTGCCACCAATAGTAGTAATATCACCGCCATTTTTCTTGATACTTGTGAATCTGTCAATAATAGCAGAGCTTGACATGGAAGAGGAGGTGCCATTGTTGGTACGTAGTGAATCTTCAAGTGCCATGGTGTGTGATAGTAAGGCAGGGTTGTCCAATAATGCTTGTTGTTCCTGTGGTGTTAGACCCAATGCCCGAGAATACTTTCGAATACTGTCTGCTTGAGGATGATCACGCAGAGCCATGGCAAGTGGCTGCTGGACTCTGGTTGTATTAGCACGCTTTACACCAAATGTCGATGGAAGGCCAGATCTTTGTGTCGTCCTTGTTTCCCGATTACTGTTTCGATTGTATATCTTGGCAGAGAATACCCACTGGAAGAGAGAGAGATAGATAGAAAATACAGAAAAAGTTAGTAATGAGAAGCATTTTGTGATTATTATCTTTTGAGAGAAGTAACTTACATCATAAGAGGGCTGTTGTTCATTCACCTTGGGAGGACAAGAGAAGGCTAGTTTCTTGCATTTATCATGGCAAATCAATGAGCATGTTTCACAAAAGATGGCTTGTTCATGTAGTAATTCACCACACACTTTGCATTCTACAACTATAAATATAAATATTAAAAAAAAGGAAACGTTAGATTCATGCAAATAATACAATTCAACACCATACAAGACTTACTTTTCCCAAAGGATGTTTGAATAAAACGGTGAGTGGAATGATCGTCTTCTCCAATAGGTGGTTGGTGCTGATGTTTTTGTATTGGGTGGACTTGGGTTCGTCGGCGAATAGAGTCCATAGAAGAACGGACAATGGATCGTCTTTGTGAGCTACTGTTACTTTTGATCGTTCCATGTTTGTTGTGTTCTGATTCATTAATAGGTGTAGTATCAGTAGATGATAAAGTATCATTTGCCGAGTTGACATTATTTGCTGGTGTCTTCAAGTTGCGTTGATGATACTGTATCCATGGATGATCCTTCAAAGTTTTAGCAGTCGGTCGTTCGTCAGGGTTTTTTTGGAAGCAGCATAAAAGAAAATCCCGCATATCCTATATGATGTAAATGGAAGAATTAATAATAAAAGTTGGTTAGTATATCCTAAATTCAAACCATATAAATAGTTACTTACTTTGGATATATTATCTGGTAGAGGTGGAAAGTCATCTTCGACAATACGAAACATTGCAGACATGGATATTAAATCGGCATAAGGTGGTTTTCCAGTTACCAATTCGATAAGAGTACACCCCAATGACCTATTAATAGATAAAGTGTAAGTGAATAGACTGGATAGATGTATTAAGATGCCTACCATATGTCAGATTTGGTGGATGCCCCTTTCAATTCGATCACTTCAGGTGCCACTATAAATGAATAAATACAATACAACATGTTGAGATTTATTTTCTTCTTCAATATGAGATGTGTCAACTTACTCCAATTAGGTGTTCCAGAGACAGTTTGATCATCCACCGCCTTGATTTTCAAATTGAGAGACACACCAAAGTCTGTGAGTTTGACATCCCCTGTTTTTGTCGTTAAAATGTTCGCCGCTTTGAGATCACAATGGACCACCTGATTGTCATGCAAATAGTCGAGCCCACTAAGGATTTTGATACAGAAAGAAGCAACAAGTTTCTCCGGGAAAGCACCAAATGATTTGAGAGTTGACATGAGAGATCCATTTTCGGCATATTCTAGGACAATGTTGATGTGATGGCGGTTACGAATAAATCCAAGGTATTGGATAACATTAACGTGAGACATTGTCTTTAGTATACCAACTTCTTTCTATATTAAATTATAGCAGAGTTTTTATATTAGTGAATACACATCTATTTGCCTTGTTTTGTTTTTTTCTTTTTCTTTACCATCATTTCTTGATCTAGTTCGCCATCTTCTAGTTTGATACGTTTGATCGCTACCACTTCACCAGTAGTCAAGTCAAGAGCCCGATAAACCGATCCAAACTGTCCTTTACCAATACAATTTCCTAGTTGCTGAATAAAGGTAAAGATGTTAATAGATGTCAATAAAACAATGATTATTACTATACAGTAAGACTTACATATTGAGTACTAGCTGACCCATCCTTTGTATTGAGACATAATCGAATCTTCTCCTCTTGTTCTTCTTTTTCTTCTTCTAGGCCACCGTAAGATTGTTGTTGCTTTTGTTGTTTTTTTGATTGTCTTCCCAAGCTGTTAGTTAAAGTAGTTATTTGGCGCCTGGATTCAGTTTGTTGAGGAGAAAAGTCGCTGTTGCTTTGCACCTTATGATCAAGTGACCAAAGACCATTGGCATCATCGTCACCACTGTTAGGAGTGTTGGGAGAAGAGACACAAGAAGATGATTGTAAAGAAGAGCACGAGGAGGATGGTGTAAGTGTGTGCAGTTCGAGGTCATTCAAAACAGAGGGCTTGGTACTTGTCTTTTTGTGTGTCAAAGGAGAGCCCATTAATGCAGTCCCTTGTCGACCTAGGGATTTGGAGCGTTGAGAAGATCGTAAAGGTGATTTAGGTGGACGAGATAACAAGGATGGAGAAGAAGAAGGTGTGTACCATTCCAAGTCGGTACCAAACGGCAATTCCTTTTTTGTTGGTGAAGTGACATTATTGGTGTTACGATCGAATGGTTTTGTTTCTGTTATAACACGCAAGTCTTGAGTATCAAAGCAAGTAAATATGTCACGAACGTGCCGGTATTTTGTCGAATCGTCGTCGTCAGGTGTTGAAGTGGGAATAGAATTAAATGATAAAGTGGAAGAAGAAGTGAGAGTGGAAGAATCGGGAAGGAGGGTCCGATTGGTTTCATTTTCAAATCCCGCTTTTGTCGTTTCCCCCTGATCCACTCCTGCGGGCGCCAGTGCTGCCGGTGATGAACCCCCTCCTTTAAGTTGAAGCCAGGAGTACTTTTCTGGATCATTTTTGATGAACAAGTGTGATAGAGCCAAAATACTGTGGATTACCTGAGGATAGTTTAGCACAAGAACAATGAATACCGAATAGTTACTCCTCTTTTCGCTTCCCAATCTCCTTACCCGAGTCATGTCTTTTGCTTCAAACAAATCTATCGTTTCGAAAAGATTCTTGTCTTCTAATCCAAGCTATTTTAAAAGAGAAAAAGATTTAGATAAAGAGAGAAAAAAAAAAGAAGTTGATTTTCATGCATTCCTTACTTGACGAGCCCCTTGTAAGAAGCGAGTGATATTATCCATCTATATGAGAAAAAGACAATGAAAATCAAGATTTACTTTTTTCGATCAAGTCGTCTTTTATATACCTTTATGAATGACAAGTCTTTTTGTCCAACTGTTTTGATAGTACCAGGCTGTAGATGATTGACAAGTCTAGAGGGAGGATGAAAGAAAGTGAGCATTTCGGATATATTCGGGATTTGAAAAAATGTCGGGAACTAAAATTTACGTGCATAATACCACCCCATCCTTCAACTCTTCATGTAGTTGACCATGATTCAATTGAGTACCAAGAGCAAATTGAATAAATTCAATAACTATTTGCTCGTCATGGTTGTACTGTTCCTGTTTAAGTTTGTCGAAAACTGTCTCTGGGCCACTTTTACTTTTGCCCCCTGTCACACGTGGCTGGTAACCTGCGGTCGATATAATAGTGGTTGACATGTCACAACTTTGAGGGACAAACTATGAATAAATCAAAATATGTGTACAATAATAAAGAGAGAGAGAGAGAGCAGAAAAACTCTTTATGTAATTGTACTTTTTTGCCTTCTTTATAAAGAGATTCTCGATGCCACGCCCGTCACTTTTAGAAAAGGGGAAGAACAAAAAGCCAACCTTTTTTTTTTTTTCCAAGTCTCCTGAATCAAAAAGATAAAAGAAGAAACTTAAACATGAGACTCCTTTTTAAAAAGCTCAACGGGATCTATTCAACTAAAAGTTGGTCATGGTATTGAGTCCACGATGGTTTTCATGCAGGAAAACTTTTCAAACTTTTTTTTTTCGTTTGCATATTGGCGGGATTTGAAATTTTGCATGATGATGAGCCTGTGCCAAAAAGATAAAACCTCAAGATGGTGATAAAGATATAATTATAAACTTTCAATTTTGGCTTTATGGAATACTGTATAACTTGAGGATGATGGTTATCGTTATTGTAGTTCTTTTTCATTTTGAGTGAGATACATATACTGCCTAGTAGATTCCCCTCATTAGTACTTTTACTCTCTCTCCTTGATCCATTTTATCCAGCACGGAGAATGAAAGGGAGTGATTCTATCGCAAACAAGGAATTTTTAACATCTTTAGCAAAAAAAAAAAGAAAGATCAAACGCGTCCTTGATCCCCTTTTTCCTATTGCTTCAGGGAAGACGTAGTATGGACTTGTTTATAAAAAAGGAGGTATCTGTGAATGTAAGTATGTATTAACCATCAATGATAAACATGGTAGCACTTTTTGAATTATCGTAATATAGCTTGTTAGACAGTTGCAAAGACATGATTCATCAAATAAAACGTTGGGTCGGATGTCCCTGAGTCTTAGATGCATGAATATGAATCGGCGCTTAAATACGATAATCTATGAAACTGGGAAAGATCAATTGTTGACAGTTATTGCTCTCCTAATTGGAAAAGGTTGATTTTAATTCTACTGTCAATTAAAACCCAAAATAAGATACGGCAAAGACCGCCCGCCATCTTTTGGAAAAGGAGGGCCACTACTAATAGCTTGTGAAAATGTGGATCGTGCGAAACTGTGTGATACAAGCACACTTATTGTCTCTTATTGAAAGGATAAACAACCTATCATCAATAAACAGGGTTTCCATTAATGAAATAAGCATAGTGTTGAAGCATTCAAAGTATAAGAGGAGTAAGTTTTCCTTCATGGTACTTTGATTCGTAAGGACTTCTATTTTGCAGGAAATGTCGGAGTTGGGTTATATTTTTAGCTCAGAAATCGTCACAGCCATTCAAGAAGAAAAGAAAAAAAAAAAACTTCACCTCCCACCTCTTTTCTCTCTTGTCACTTTAATTACAACCCAATTCAAGATCATGGTAATATGCATTCTTCGACAAGCATCACTCTAACGGTTACTCATTATTCTTTTTTTTTTATTACTATAGATTCGTAAAAACACACGTTTGCGAAGGGAATACTTATATAAAAAGTCTCTTGAATCCAAAGAACGAACGATTTATGATCGTAAGCAACGGATCAAGGAAGCCATTGAAAGTAAGTTGAAAACAACAGTACCTCTAAAATGTGTAATATACTTACTAATATATTCTGGTTCATTTATAGAGGGACAACCTATTCCTACCGAATTACGAAACGCTGGGGACGAAATGCGCTCTGATCTTCCCTTCGATCAAGCTCAATCAGGTACGTACAGTGAATAGGAACCCACTTTATGCTAACAACTTTCCTTTCTTTTCTTTTAACTAGAACCCACTACACATGCTGACGATGAATATGCTCGGGCAGGCGTCTTCGATCCAAAGATTCTTATCACCACCTCTCGTGATCCCAGTAGTCGGTTACAACAATTCTCAAAGGTAGGATAGGGTTTACTTCACAAGGTGGATGTTATATACTTATTAATGGTTATTGTTGTTATTGAATTAGGAAATGCGCTTGGTTTTTCCCAACTCTCAACGTATTAACCGTGGTAATCATGTTATGAAGGAAATCGTGGAAGCTTGTCGGACCAACGAAGTATCAGATCTTATCATCCTACACGAGCATCGGGGTAAACCTGGTAAGTACAGCATATGGACAACAATAGTAGCAGTGACTAACTAATCAACATATGAATAGATGGTATGGTAGTATGTCATTTTCCTTATGGCCCAACTGCTTACTTCTCATTACACAACGTGGTTTTGCGACATGATATCAAGGATCAAGGCACAGTATCAGAAGCATTCCCTCATTTAATATTCGACAACTTTAATTCAAAACTTGGTCATCGTGTAAGTAAGGGAAAAACACAGATAGATCATGATACTCATCTTCCTTGTATATATATATATATATATATAGATAACCAATATTTTGAAATATCTATTCCCAGTACCAAAAGAAGATAGTAAACGTGTCATGACTTTTGCCAACGACAATGACTTTATCTCCTACAGGTAATTGACTCCTTCATAACATTTGACATGTACAAATAGCTAACTTGGTTTTATATATATATATATATTAGACACCATGTATTTGTTAAAACTGGGAAGGATGTCGAACTGGCGGAAGTAGGACCTCGATTTGAACTGCGCGCATATGAAATTAGACTGGGTACGGTTGATCTCACTGATGCAGATGTTGAATGGCAATTATCATCCTTCACTCGAACTGCTGGTAAACGGGCGGAACTCTAGATTAGCATAACACATTTACATCCACTTTGATCCCTTAGTATATTTATCTTTTTATCACTTCCTCTTGTTGTCTTTACTCATATGTATTAAAAATAAAGTCATATCTCATATTTTATATCATTAGCCAAATAGTGTGTTGGCCATCGGGGGGGGGTTGAAAATGTACTATGCCAATTTTACCTCACTTGTTTGATCCTTGGCGCGGGAAGGAGTAGGACCTTGATCAAGGGTAATCCTGCTTTTATGTAATCCTTTAAAAGCCAAAGCAGGGAACAATTGGCTGCATAACTATCAAAATGGACGGGAGAGATTATAGTAGCGTTTGCATGAATCAAGTCTGGTGTAGTACGGCGGGATTTAAAAAATATGTCCCCTTAATTTCGATGCAAGTAGATCGAGGAATAATTCCTATCATTCCCCAGCCGTAAAAGGCATTGCTCATGTATAAATCTTTAAAACATTTTTATTGGCATAAAAGTTATAAATAAAGAAGAGAGGTGGGGGAGAGGGAATAAACTAAACTAGATATATGATATTTCTACTATGTATGCTATAATACTTTCCACCGGTGTCCAAAGTATGTTACAAGAGTAGAGTAGCCAATCATTCCAATGACTATCCAGTGGAACCAGATGTCATCTAAATAACTTTGTCCAGGAACCTATTAGATGGCAAAAAAAAAAAAAAGGAAGAGGGTGGCGTAAGTAACTTCCTTTTTTTGGGCGGGGTTGGTTGTATTAGAATTACCTGGACGTTCATGCCCCAGAGACCTGCAACAAAGATAATAGGGATAAAAACGGTGCCAAGAAAGGTCAATCGATTCATCACAGTATTTGTTGTTCGGTAGGTTAATGATAGATCCACATTTACTTGAGCAAGATAGTTGATATGCGCCCTGGCCAGTATTCGGTTGTAATGATTGATGTTTTGCAACATGGTTATCAAATGATCTACAATATTAAATATGAATAAAAGTAATGAATAACTACTAATTATCATTATCGATCACATGTTTTACCTTGAATATCACCCAGATGGAGCAGAACTTCGTTCAAAGTTTTCAGGGCCGTCACCTTCTTCGAGTCATTATCCACCAACAAGGCACCATATCCACCAGCACGTTGCCACTTGTCATCATAGCGCTTGATCAGACTCTTCATGACATCAGCCTTTGTGGTAAGGAGTCGTGACACTTGAGCAGTTCGTTTCCGACAGCGACTGATCCGTTTCAACATATCGAATCGTTCAGACTTGTGTAAAACCAAAGATAGTTCGTCAATAGAGATCGTTTCCAGTTCGATCTGGGTGATGATGGGAGCAAAGCTATCGGTCACATCGTCAATGAGAGCATAATGAATCCAGTCAGGCACAATAAGCATATTCTGTTTGATGCGATTCAATCGGCGACGAATACGAGCAGGATGAGGAGATGGTGAGAAGTAAAAGGTGAGTAGCCCCTTTTTAAAAACCAGATTGTAAAAGTTGTAAGGACGGAGATGATTGGTTTCTTGATCTATGTTGAAGCCGCTGATTGAGACAAAGGTGTAGTTTGGAAAGAGTTCGATTTTTTCACAAGAATCGTTGGAGAGGATGTCTTGGATTGTTAATGGATGTATTTGGAGTAACTTGGACAGGATGTGCATTTCTTTAATGTTCGGCTTTAAACAGTCTACCCACCACCCAGTCGTTTCCAGTATTGTTGCCAGATATTGTCTTTGGTCTTCAGAGAGTAATTGTTGTCCAGGCACCAAATTTTCATTTTCTTGTGTCAGATATATATGATAGAGGCCTGCTTCAGATAATGAAAAGTCGCTAGTTTCCTTTAGTGTTAAAGTTAGGGCCCATCTTATTATATCATTTAGTTTACGCAATTTTGACCTACCTGGATCAAGTCATTGTGCTTGCTGGTTTTTCTTGATAGTAGCGCCCCAATCGATTGTCTTGCCTTTAGTTTGTCGGATTTATTATCGAATACAAGAGAGTTAGTTTGACCCATTGAATCATATACTTTATCTTGATGGTCATCGTGGTGATGTAACACAGCTTTCTCTACAATCGTGTCGTCTAGTGTGTTGTCAGTAGAGTATTGAGCATGTTGTCGGTGAGAATTAGAAGTCGTAGACTTGGGTAAGTGTCGAGACCGACAAGAATGGTCCATGGATTCTTTACCGTGATTGAATGAGTAGTGTCACAAGGGCAGGACTAGGCATATTTATTACATGAATGAGAAGTTAAATATAAAAGGAGGAGGAGGAGTAAGAAGAAAGAAAGAATTGAAAAAAAGGAAAAAGAAAAAAGTCAGAAGGCGGTTCATTTTAAAACGCCGACGCCGAGAGGGTTATCCGAATGTTTCATGCATTCGTAAAAACACAAGAAAAGCTACCCATCAATTGGATGATACTTTAAAAATCAAGTACTTGGCCGATTCGGTGGTCATAGGGGTTTCAAGTAAGCACCTTCTTCAATTCATAGTACTGCTGAAACTGGAGGTGGACCATCTCCAAAGAACAAGCATTACTTTTCCCAAATACGCAATGACCGAGAATAAACATGATATGTTAACGTGATCATCCCCATATTTTAAAAATAGAAACGCGTAGACATTCTTAGTATGACTTTTGTTGGGAATGAGCTCTTTGACCTTGACCAATATTAAATTGTAATCGGCGAATGAAAATCAAACCCTCGCCAATATCTAGTTCATGGTCACCCTGACCATGATCTACTAGTTTTTGGCTATTATATATACAATATCTTCATGACTACCCTAGCCAAGATCTATCTTATGGTTACCCTTACCCCTGAATTCACAATTAGTATAAATATCACATTTTTTCAATTGAGTTCATTTCATTTTTCTTTAGTTTAATAGTATCTCAATAAATAAAAACTTGAACAATAAAAATCAAAAGGTCTTTATTACAAGCTACCTATCTTATTACCAAGTTACTTAACAAGTGTAACTTCTGCCATTACTGCTCTTACTTTGGTTCAAGAGCCTCTTTTTTATTATATTTTCAAATCCCGATTTGCCTCGGTTGATCTTTTTCTTTTCCTCTCTTTTATCAAGTACATCTTAAAGGTTGAATCTTACAAAAAAGATTCTGATGCAACCAGTTATAGCCGCAACATTATCTTTTGTTGAGCCTGAGGCACAAAATTTCGGGCCTAATATGGACGATTTCCTGCAAGCCATCTTTGGCGTTAGTGCTGCTTTGGGTTGGGCGACCCAATAATCTATATTTTTTTTTAATCTATATTTTTTTTCTGGCTTCTCATAATTTTTTTGCCGCACTTACTGTCTTCACATTTTCTACCGTACTCACCGCCATGACCGCCACCTTACATATAATTACCCCTTATTTCATAATTTAGTATAAATACCCCATCTTTCCCCACAATTTATTCTTTTTTAGTTTATAAGTATAATATATTATTTACTCAACCCTTTTATATAAAATTCAGTACAAAGGACCTTGATCCACCAAAACTACTGTCTTATTTTACTTTGTTTCTATCATCTATATAGAAACTTGATTTGTTTTTGACTCTATCATTGATATAGAAGTCCTTTATTTTATTACTTCAGACTATAAGTCTTGACTTTATTTTATTTTATTAATTTACTTCAAAGGTTGAATATTAACCACAAATATTCTGGTGCTCACTACTTTTTAAACTCAAACGATCTACTTGAATCAATCCATCTCTACAAGAGAGAAAAGAAAATCAATTTAACCGCCGAACCAAGCACACTTTGACTGGTACCTGAATTTCCTATTTGGACTCTATAAACGCAAATTTACATTATCTAAAGATAATAACATATCTACAACACTCATATAAAAACACAAAAACCACAAAAACACACCCACGTTACCTAAATCCATACACATTTAGCCGTAACACTTTCAATTAATCTTTGAAACTCTTCTCCTCCCCTCCGTCACTTTTGTCGGAGATAAAAAGTGATTTTCTCTGGAAAAATAGATATCAATCTGGAAATTTCTTTTTGTCTCTTTCTCCTTTCTCTTCTTTCTCTCTCGATAAATCTTTTAACATCTAGATGCTTCGATATAACCAATTCAGCCATAGACTCCGATAATAGAATAGTATATATATATGTGTACTTTACTTTTAATAAAAACCTTATTCTTCACCTGATATATAAAAGGAATACTCGTCTTATAGTTCAAACGACACTTTTTAATATTTAAATTCCGATTTCAAAAATGCAAAAATGCGCGGTCGGGGAATCGAACCCCGGCCCTTCGCGTGGCAGGCGAAGATTATACCACTTAACCAACCGCGCCCTTAATGGAAAGAAAATTGCAATGTACTATATAAACCACAACGTCGGTGTTCGAAAATAAGTCACGTGACTATTTCTGGCTCCAATCGGTATTCGAATTCAGGACGGTTCCATATTTTATAATGCGCTGTGCATATTCAGTCATATCACTTGAAGTATGTAAGTCATACTATTGAAAGCAAAAAGACATAGGGTCTCGATTGTTTATTTTTATTAAATGAGATACATAATGTATCAAAAAGTAAATGACAAACTATAACTAGTACCATAATATCTACAAAATATGACTAAACTATCTATACCTAGAAGGATGGTTCATGGCACAGGACAATGATGAGGAGCCACTCTTGATTTGCTTTTACTAAACCATTTCTGTGTTGACGGCGTTGATCTTGTCGTATTTTGTTTTGGCGAGGATAATGATGTTGATGTATTAGTAGAAGAGGTCGTCCGATTAATGTTTTGCTGTTGTCGTTGTTCATCCATTACCACCGTAGCATTCGTCAAACGCATGGAATTATGGACCAAAGAAGACAAGTGAGTCATAACACCACCCCGAGATGATGCTGGTTTTTTTCTCGTGTGATGCCGATGAGAGTCGACAGAAGGATCAATCGAGGTAGAAGATAAAGAGGAGCTTGATAAAATGCGTTTTATACGTGGCCATTTAAACTTTCCGCAAACGTCCTGTTGATGTTCCACCTGTAGTTGTTCAGTTTCTGTTTGTTCCATCTGTGTGTTGTGATCCTTTTGCTGCTTTGGTTGACAAGGTTGATCCGCTCGGGTCTTGGGTATAATTTGAGCTTGGGTGGTTGATGGAGGTGGAGATAGGTCTTGGGTTTGAATGATTCTGATAAATCTTGGTGCAGATGAGATGTTGTCTTGATTTCGGTGGCGATGTCGACCTACTACAGCAGCGACGTCAGGTATTTGGAATCGAGTGAGATAAGGAGAGTCTTGTTCTGCTGGATTAATGATGGGCAAGGTAACATTCCGTTGAGGGCATGGTGATGCATCTAAAGGAGTCGCAATACCGGCAGAATCAACACTATCTTCCGTAGCACAAGAAGCCAAAGAGAAGCGAAGAGAATTTCGAGGAGTGAGCTGATTGTTCATACGAGGTAATATGACAATTAAAAAGAAGAGTAAAGAGTAAAGTAGTGTTGAGAGGTTTAATATATACAAAGTTGTTGGATAAAGATATGGACTATTAGAAATAAATAATAAGGATGTAAATGATAAGCAGGGAAGAGAAAGAAAAAAAAAAAAAAAAAAAAAAAAAAAAAAAAAGAGAGAGAAAAATTGAAAGTTTGACCAGATCTCTCCTTTTTTGTGAGAGGAATGACAGTCGGCAATTTAATAATTTTATTCACAGGCCATAACACCTTTGATGTTGGATTTTCAAAAAAGCAAATGTCGGGATTTTTTTGATCAACCTGGAGTTTCAATTAAATACTGTAAGTCCTGGCGGTAATTGAAGAGTCACACTGCAGATTTTTAAATACATGTGTACATCTTGAAATTTTTTATAATCCATCTTGATTGCAAACAATGTTGGCGCGCATTATGTGTGGGGACTGTACCGACAAAGAAAGGGAAGTAGTCAGTCGTGTGTCGAATGATATTGGTACAAGATGCTGATACAAGACATTACCTTTTTCTGGCTGTCCTCGGCTTATTTTTTTTTATCGCTAAGTAGCTTTCCTTGGCTATGATACATGTGCTCCAGTATGTAGTAGGTTGGTGTTGTGGTGATGCACAAGCTTCCTGATGCTGCTGCCTTGTGGGTGCGAAAGAAATAGGCTACTTCCAATTGTATATGTCAAGTCTTTGGCCTTCAGGTAACGTGTTGAAAAAAAAAAGTGAATTATATGAAATTACTACCATTTTTTTGTTATTCGTACTTTTTGTACACGAGGGACATGATTGAACCTGTAGAAACTGGTACCGTTGATATTGGATCCTCAACAAGCACACACATCGCAATAGTCTACAAGCACATTTATAAAAATTAGATGTGACATCAAGCACACTCAACGTAGTCAAGACATCTTAATAAACCACAAAAAAATATGGTTTACTGAAATAGATCAAATCAATCAATCCAACAATCTTGGTCCAAGATAATTTACTCGATCAAGAGAGAAGCACTATTGGACTCTGGTACGCTATCTTCAAGCTTGCAATATGGTGACTCACAAGGACCTTCATAAATATATTCACCATTCCATCTCCCGCTTTGATGATTGTCTTACTGGAAACCATATACAGTATAATTTTACTTACCTTTAGTTTAGATTATAGATATGATATGATACAATTTTTTTAAGCTCAATAAACGACCGGAGGTCGCCGACTGGCGTCCCTTGTTGGGCTCTAACTGGCATCTTTTAATGATTGGGCAATGATGGGCGTTTGTATGTGATTGGGCTATGACGATCGTGGAGTCAGGGCCAGGTGTGGGGGTGAATATGATTAGGTGCGCCGTGTATTTGCATGAATCTGGATTTGAACCTGCATTATCAGGGGTTGTTGGGTGGGCTATGGGAGCCATGTCATAATGAAAAGACTCTGGATTTTTTTTTTCAAACGTAAATTGCTCATCTCCTAGAATACCCCTGGCAACGACACTTGGTTTGCTGGATTGGGAAGTTCATGCAGAATCGGGACCTGAAATTAAAATACCGCTTTCACTTGCATGAATCAAATCTCATCGTCCTGCGAGCGTATAGTTGGGGCCAGGTATAGGGATAAATATAATTAGGTGGGCCGTGTAGATAGAGGTGAATTTGCAGGAAAGCCATATCATAGTGAAAAGACTCTAGATTTTTTTCAAACGTATGAAGAACTTGACTATAGACTATGTTTTTTGTGGATTTGAGAGCATGATCATGGAGGGCGTGAAAGCTTTGTCAGTTGAGACTTCGTTACTCGTTGTAGGTTCAGACATTGGCAAGAAATGGAAGGGAAAAAAGGAACCGCCCAAATTTATATACGCAGTCTTTGCGGGGGCACCCACTCTAGGAATCCTATTCATCTCAATCCAGCGCCTTTTACATTCCGATTCAAAGACAGTATTATAGTCAAGCCACTAACTCTATGTTTTAGTACAGTAACCAGCGTCCACTCTTCGCTTCGCTCGGGCCGCCACCTCACCAATATGCATAAAACTTTGAATAAAATAACAGTTTGTGTATTAAACGTTGAGTCACAGTTGATTGGAAAGGTGTTGAAAATATAATGATTGATATTGTGTAGCTGGAAGAAACAGGAACAAAAAAGAAGTGTTGGCATAGCGATTAAGATTGGGATATAACGGGCGTCTTTTAATGATTGGGTCATGGCAGGCATTGTTATAGTGTATTGGTTTTGGCATGAGTAGCGGAGCCTCTTTCCATTTAGCTTCTCCCCGTGCCTCCCTTTTTGCAGAGGCACTCACCCTACTCTGTTTTGTGAAAGTTTCTCTCTACCCAGCTTCACCCGTCACTCTATCATAGGAAAAAAAAAATCAACCTCCGCTTACAGGATTCCCATCCATCCAGGGAAATGCCAAGCGCACGAAATTTTAGAAAGAACACTACTGGCTCAATGATGAACAGATGCTAATGATTAAAGTGGCGATGTGGACACTATAGCATATTTCCGACACAAGTCACCGCAGAAGTCAAGCTCTAAGACCCTTGTGTCGGTCAGCGATGGCTTTCACCTGCCCTTTTCGACGGAAGGAGGCTTCGATTTCAAACGCCGAATACCAAAATTCCGTGCGCCTAGTAATTCCACCCATCAAATCGGGATGGGATGAATGAAATACATAAATGGAAGACAGCAGCGCACGGAATTCTACTTATAGGAAATCCACCCTTCTCTCCTTCAATCCTTATATATCATTCTTTCTGTCAGTATTTGAAGTTTTGCATAAACGTGGATTTAGGCAATCAGTAGATCAATCACGCTCGGGGATTTATCAAAATAGATTGGCTACGTTCCAAATCTGACTTTTATAGCGACAAGTAATTCCGGAAACACAGTATCATTAATCTTGCCCCCAAAATCAACCAATAAGTTGCTACTGAATGCATCCAAATAGTATTGAATGGGTTCGGTTTATGATCGATCTGCTAGTTTACTGTAAAAAGTACCGGGATTTAAAAATCTCGTACATCATTTTTATCCCCCTGCATGAATGGATCAGGTTGGCTGAATGCTTCCAATAGATTGAACTGTACAAACTATATATCGTCCAGGTAGACAAAAGATTATGATCGATAAGTGAATATATTTAGTACAAGACTCCAACAAGTCCATGTGACCAGTTTAGAGTCATCTCAAGGTCGATCGCTTTTGGTCAACATGTAAATGGAAGTAGACCCCTTTTGTAAACTATTTTATCATATTAGTTCCCCCATATTATATTGTATACTGTACACCTACTATCACAAAACCATAGGGTTTTGGTGAACAATCAAGGTTGCCATCTAAAGCAGAGTTACCCCTATTATTGATTTCATAAAAACAGGGGCACATCAAGTTAAAGTAAGGTAGTATGAGATAAAAAAAAAAAAAAACTTTATTATACAGTAAAAAAAGTTAAAGAGAAGAGAAGAAAGGTCTAGCTAAAACTTATAAATGGTGATTGTATTAAAGGATGAGAGATATATGTATTACAGAGGTGGATTGGTTGTGTGATTGTTGTGTTGTGGAGGATGGACGGGATGGTATGGTGATTGAGCTTGTGGTGATGATGCTCCTGATGTGGATGGTACGCTCGATGATACCACCGGCGTCGATGATTTCTTGACATAATGATCCGTATAATACCCGAGCATATCAGAGGCTATTTCTATTAAACAAAGTTGGGGTTTTAAGTTTTCGTCCAATTTGATAGTTAGATTGTTTACTTACCATGAATGGTAGGGCCATCCAGATGCACATCATTCCACCATCCTTCTTTCAGAGTGTCCGAGGACATGTAGCTTGCCAATAGTAAGACCGCACCTGCTATCACATTGGATTGATATAGTAGACACAGTGGCGACCCAGAACTACATGAATAAAAAAAGAAGTTAGTTGAGGTGATGATGTTTGTTATTCCTTTTTACCATTGATATAGCAGCATCCAGGCCTTTCTTAACATAGATCCAGAGACTATTACGTGGCAAAAAATAAGCATACCATTCATTGTGGTTCACACTTGTGTTTTTTTTTTTTTAAACTTACTATTCAGTTGGGTTTCCAAGTATTCCAGGTAAAGATGAGGATGTTCTATAGTCAAGTCGAAGCATAATGTTTCCAGCAGAATCACTTCGTTGAATAACATTGTTTCCTTCCATCTAACAAAGTCCTATATATAAATGTATTGGTTAGTCTTTTTTTTTTTTTTTTCAGTAGCACAGTTTGCTCTTACCTTTGAATCTTCATTCAGTACCAATTTGTCGTTCTTGGCAGCCTTTTGAGCACAGGCATTAACAAAATCCTTGATTCTTCGAGTGTTTTCTTCCACCTTTGCCGCCACAAATAAGCTAGTAGCTGCCATGTCCTATGTATAATAAGATAAGATAAAGTGTCAGCTACTGTTTATATAATGTTGGAGTCATAATCAAGTTTTTACTTACATATATATGGAAGCGTTTCATGGAATGCCGCATAAAGAATCGGTGGAAGAAGGTTGTTGCTGTAGCTACAACAAGTTGAGGTCTATAAAACAGGTTTGAAGGAATTAATATCATAAGTCTATTGGTTTTACTTTTTAATTATTGTTACAAACTTACAAATTGAGACGAGCAGCCACTGCTAAAAGATAGTGACAACCTTTAGTTCGATCCATTTGTTCTTGTTCAAAAGTAATACCATCGGCAATGCTTGGCGTATCAAGAAGTTCATCTTTAGAATAAAGCCACTATGTTAGTTAAAGATTAATAAGCAATACATTAAGGGTATCCATGATAGTAATATGTTATATAAAGAGTAGGATGGATATAGTCTTACCTGATCATTTATCATGGCATGGAGCGAAGAGTGCGCAAGTCCAGTTTATTCCACTTGTAAAAGTAAAAGAGAGGCGGAAAGATTTTCTTCCAGCCAATGAATGATGTGCAGTCATTTTTATTGCCTTGAGTCCTAAAATCGGGGTTGAATTTCTTTCTTTTCTCTCTCTCTTTTTTTTTTTTTTCTTTCCCTTTTCTTCATCTTGAACTTTTTTCTTTTATATGAAAAGGAAGTCCTTCTTTTTTAAATACACAAACCCATATACACTTATACATACATATACTCACATACACAACTATATATAAATACTCTTATTACATACTCACCAATGTCCCTTACGACGGCCACCCAAGCGGTCGATGTTTATACCAAAGGAACCAAAGCTTGGTTCACTGATGAAAAACAAGCCTGGGTCTCTGCTACTTGCGTCCTAAACGAACACTCCAATGACTCTGTTAAGCTTGTTTTTGAAGGTGATACTGATCAAAAGGTAAGTCAATGTAGCCTTCAGTCAGAACGTCGATGTCTGTTGGTCAAAGTTTGAAGAAGAAAAAAAAAAAAAGGGGGGAGGGGAAGTGGGTAATGATGTACCTTTATTAACTCGCGTCTATCTTTTTATATTTTATCAACTTAGGAATACATCTTTGAATCCACTCTTGCTGATATCCAGAAAACTGATGGTGCCAGTTTGCCTCCTCTACGAAATCCTCCAAAACTAGAATTTAACGATGATCTGACCAATTTAAGCTATTTAAATGAACCTGGAGGTAACCAAATAAAGGGGGAGGGGATGAAAGAAGTTTAAATCAGAATGTCAATTATGAAATACTCACTAATCTCAATTCATTTATCTTTACATAGTCCTCAATACCATCCGAACACGATACATGCAACGATTGATCTATACATACTCTGGTATTGTGTTAATTGCTATGAATCCATTTGATCGGGTCTCGCTATATGATCCTGATATTGTCCAACAGTACTCTGGAAAGCGCCGTGGTGAATTGGAACCACATTTGTTTGCTATTGCTGAAGATGCTTATCGGTGTATGATAAGGGAACAATCTAATCAAACCATTGTTGTGTCCGGTGAGAGGTAATACGCACAAAAACCAAAAAAAAAAAAAAAGCGTTATGGACAAACTTATTCTAATGCTTTTTATCTCTTCTAGTGGTGCCGGTAAAACTGTCAGTGCCAAATACATTATGCGTTACTTTGCTACTGCTGATGATCAAGAATCCTCCGGGAAAAGGAAAAAGACGGATGGATCAATGACCGAAGTTGAAGAACAAATCTTGGGTAAATCAATGAAAATCAAGTATATAAAGGCACGAACTGATCACAGTTACTTTTTGATTAGCAACAAACCCTATCATGGAAGCCTTTGGGAATGCGAAAACAACACGAAATGACAACAGTTCTCGGTTTGGGAAATACATTGAAATCCAATTTGACGATGGTGCTAACATTATTGGTGCCAAGATCAGAACCTACCTCCTGGAACGCTCTCGACTCATCTTCCAACCTGAAACTGAACGGAACTATCACATCTTTTACCAGGTACGAAAAAAGGCGGGATTTAAACATTTTAGGCTATATCGGACTTACTAATCTTTTTACCTAGTTGTGTGCAGGTGCTCCGTCGTCTGAAAAGAAGAAATTTGAACTGGGTGCTTACAGCGACTTTCATTATCTCAACCAAAGTGGAACTGGTGTCATCCCCGGTGTCAACGATGCTGATGAATTTGAAGTCACTCAACGGGCTTTATCAACTGTTGGTCTCTCGGTGGAATTGCAATGGAAAATCTTCCAAATCTTGGCTGCTTTGTTACATGTGGGGAACATCCAAATCACTGGTCGTGGGGATGCTATACTTGCCGACACCGACCCTGCTTTATTGACATCTACTCGCCTTCTTGGGATTAAAACTGCTGAATTCCGAAAATGGATTGTCCGCAAACAAATCGTCACCAGGTCTGAAAAAATTGTCACCAACCTTAGTCCTGCTCAAGCAACTGTTGTCAAAGATTCGGTGGCAAAATACGTGTACTCAAATCTCTTTGACTGGCTGGTGGGTGTGACCAATGATAGTCTGTCTTGTGGTGATCCTGATCTGGTTGCTACTTTTATTGGTGTACTCGATATCTATGGGTTTGAACACTTCAAGAAGAACTCCTTTGAACAGTTTTGCATCAACTACGCCAACGAAAAGCTTCAACAACAGGTAATTACAATATATAATGTAAGTCCATATCACTAACGTATGACTTTTCTCTCTCTTTTTCTTCTTCTAGTTTAATCAACATGTCTTCAAGCTGGAACAAGAAGAATACGTCCGTGAACAAATCAACTGGACTTTTATTGAATTCAGCGACAACCAGAAATGTATCGAATTGATTGAAGGAAAACTGGGTATTTTGTCACTATTGGATGAAGTAAGTAAAGAAGAAGTGATGCTCTATTTGGTGGGGATACTGATCATTCTTTTGCGTTTTAGGAATCTCGTCTACCTGCAGGCTCTGATCAAGGTTTCTCGCAAAAACTATACACCAACTTTGACAAGCCGGAATTCAAAACCCATTTTAAGAAACCTCGATTCTCCAACAATGCCTTCACCATCGCTCATTATGCTCACGATGTACAATACGAAGCTGAAAACTTCTTGGACAAGAACAAGGATTCGGTACCTGATGAACACATGTCATTGTTGCAATCAACTGAATTCGACTTTTTGAAAGAAGTTTTGGACAAGGCGGCAAGTAGTAATCCTGTACAAACTGTAAGTAATGTATATATGTGTAACTGTCATTGATTCTAACTCATTTTCTTTTTCTTTTTTAGCCTCAAGCCAACAAGCGTATGAGCATGGTTGCAAGGAAACCAACTCTTGGATCTATCTTCAAGGTAAGGAAGCGGAAACAAAAGCTGTGATTATCGGGACGACATGAATTGGGTTTCATATTACTATACTAACACTTTGTATCTTGTTTAGCTCTCCTTAATCAACTTGATGGACACTATCGGAAACACCAACGTCCACTATATTCGATGTATCAAGCCAAATGAAGCCAAGGTTGCTTGGGAATTCGAACCGAACATGGTGCTATCTCAACTACGTGCTTGTGGTGTATTGGAAACTATTCGTATCAGTTGTGCAGGTTACCCTTCAAGATGGACGTTTGAAGAATTCGCTGACCGTTATTACGCCTTGGTGTCTTCCAAATACTGGGATTCCAAAACTTCCGACCCTGATGTCCGTGCCCTTTGCTCTACCATTTTGGACAAGTCTATTCAAGAAGAAGATAAATATCAAGTTGGTACAACAAAGATCTTTTTCCGTGCTGGTCAGGTAACAAGAAAAAAAAAAAAAAGAAGGCGTCAGCAGCGGGATCTGATGTGACGATCTTACTTATTTACTTTTTATATATATAGCTTGCATACCTTGAAAAACTTCGCTCTGATCGATATGATGAATGTGCTACTTTGGTCCAAAAACATATGCGTCGGTTTGTTTATCGTACTAGGTATCTTCGTATGCGCGATCTGGTTCTCCGCCTCCAATGCATTGCCCGTACCAAGATGGCTCAATCTCAACTCAAGAAGTTACAAGAAGAAAATGCCGCTATCACCATACAAAAACACTGGCGACGATATACTGCTCGGAAGGAATTCATGGCTAAGAAATCATTTGTATACAAGCTTCAAACAGGTAAAAACACGTTTATATACAACTCACACAATAGGAATAGGATTCTAATCTAGTCTATTTTTATAGCTATCCGTGGTCATATGGCTCGACGCAATTTCTCCAATGTCAAAGAAACTTCGGCGGCTATTCAAATACAATGCGCTGTTCGGGGATGGTAAGAATCATGCATATTATATCTTCAAATCATCAACTTGACTTTTTTTTTTTTTTTTTTTTTTTTTTTTTTTTTTTGCTATAGGTTTGCTCGGCGTTACATCAAAACTCAACTGGATCATATCACTCTTCTGCAGTCATGTATCAGACGACGGGTGGCTCAAAAACAACTCATGGGTCTTCGTACGGAGGCACGATCAGTCAGCCACTTCAAGGAGGTGTCTTATAAACTGGAAAGTAAGGTGGTGGAACTAACCCAAACAGTGACTGGGTTGAATCGGGACAAGAAGGCTTTAAGCGACCGTACTCTACAATTGGAATCGCAAATCAAGACATGGACAGAAAAGTATGAAAAGATGGATAGGAAAAACAAGGATCTGGATTTGAAACTGCAACAACCTACGGTGCCTCAAGAAGAATGGGAAACATTACAAGCCGAACGGGACACTCTTATCAAGGAAAACCAATCTATATCAACCAAATTTGATGCTCAAGGTCGTGAACTTGAAAAACTAATGGTTGCTCTCTCTGCTGAAAAAGAAACGAATGAACGACTCCAATTGGCACTTGAAGAATCACGACAACAAAATGCACTTGCTGTTGACGAAACTGAGGTGGCCGAACTGAAGAATCAAATCGCTGGACTGAAGGCTCAATTGGCTCAAATTATGAACGCTCCTCGTCGACAACAATCAAGTAACAATATCCGAGGTCTCTCTCCTGCCGGTGGATTCCGAGAAGCATCTGCATCACCTGGTCCTAGAAACATGTCTGCCTCACCTATGAAGCCGCTGGATGCCAAACAACACAACGATCGTCAACGTAGCCGATCACCTCATGGTCTCATCAATCGCAAAGCTCGTCGTAATAGTGCTGCTGATGCTGCTGATACTCGTCCCAAAACATCTATCGACAATATTCGAAAAGCGGAACAACTATCAAAGAATCCTCGACCTACCTCTCTGGCGTTCTTTGGAAATCTCCTCGGTGGCAAAACTGATGGCTCTTTGGAAGGACTGGACGGTGATCCCGAAGAAGCGGTATGTTACACAGTCAAGAAAAAAAAAAAGGCGCCAACTAATACACACACTCTCTTTTCTCTTTTTCTTTTAGATTCACAATCTTTTGCGGGATGAAGAAAACTTACACGATGAGGTGCTGGAAGGATTAATCAAGACCCTCAAGATGCCACTACCAAATATGCAAAACCCACCCTCTCAAAAAGAAGTATTCTTCCCAGCTCACATCATTGGAATCATTGTGACAGAAATGTGGAAGCTTGGGTATATGGAAGAATCGGAACGACTTTTATTTTCGGTTATGGACACAATTCAAAAGCAATGTCTGGTAAGCAAAAGGAAAAAAAAAAAAAAAGGAGGGAGAAGGGGGTATTCTAATAAATGACTAACTTTACCTTGTTTTACTTTACAGAGCTTCACCGGTGAAGAAGCAACAGTGCCCTGTGCTTTTTGGTTGACGAATATTCACGAATTGTTGTCCTTGGTTTGCTGTGCGGAACAAGATCTTGAACGTGACCTACATGCAAACTCTGGTTGGCAAGAATTCGAAAAGCTGATGGCAACTATCAAGTTTGAAATGCAATGCTTGGAAGACAATATATTCCACGCTTGGATGAAGGAAGCCAAGAAACGACTCTCAAAAATGGTGGTGCCTTCTGTGATCGAAAATCAATCACTGCCCGGTTTTGTTACCCCTGAAACTGGTCGCTTCTTCAACAAATTCTTGACCGGATCCTCTCAGCCAAGCTACTCGATGGATGAACTCTTGCACTTTTTGAACAAGTTATATCGAACCATGAAGTGCTACTACTTGGAACAATCCGTGGCCACCCAGATCCTCACAGAAATACTCAAAATGATCGGTGTCTCTGCCTTTAACGACTTGCTTATGCGGAAAAACTTTGCGTCTTGGAAACGAGGTAAATGATCATTTGCATTTAATGAAGGAATAGGCTACATGTCATACTCACTTACTTTTTTACTTTTATAGCAATGCAAATCCAATACAATATCACTCGGATTGAAGAATGGTGCCAAAGTCATGACATCCCTGAAGGTACTTTACAACTGGAACATTTGATGCAATCTACAAAGTTATTGCAATTCAAAAAGGTAAACATAACGCTTTGGCCAAAGAGAATGCCATACTAATAACCCAATTTTTTTTTCTTTTATTAGAACACATTGGAAGACATTGATAACATTTATGATGTTTGCTGGATTCTCTCACCAACTCAAATCCAAAAATTGATATCCAACTACCTTGTAGCTGATTACGAAGTAAGTGCAAATACTCTCGCACCAACAGCAGCGAATTAAAATGTTTTACTCACACCATTCTTCTGTTCCTCATTGTAGAATCCTATCAGCCCTGATATCTTGAAGGCGGTGGCTGACCATATTGTCAGTGGTGATCAAAGCGACGTTCTTTTACTTGATTCGGTCGCTATTGATGATACAACCAATCCCTTTGAAATACCAATTCCTCGCGACGCGAAACCTCAAAATTACCTACCCGCCTGGCTTAACCTACAACGACTTCGACGATTGATACTACTACTCGATATGACACCCGAAAAGGATTCCACTGGTCAACAGGCATAAGGTGCTACTGCATGAAAAGGTCTCTTATCCCTCACCCCCTTTTAGTTTATATACATCATACATATAGTTATATAGTTGTTTTTAAATCTTATATTGTCTTTTTTTTTTTTTGCTCTAGTTATAGTTATATTACCGAATAGACTTTTATTTTAACCTAGTCAAAATGTGTGCGGTGAACAGTGTTGTAAATATGTGAAATGTAATGCTTCCTATTCATCTATGTCTTAAACTAGTCTCTTTTTTTTTTTACCCCTTACTCTTTAATTTTTATAGTTTGAAACATCTTTTTATAGTTTTATATTATCTATGCGCAATAAAATACATACTTGTTTACATACATAAAGGAAACTATGATTAACATCGTGTCCATCACTCATTTCAAATTTCAAATCACGACCCGAAACCGAAATCCCGTCGGAGTTTACAGTGTATCCTTTTCCTCAGGGGGAATCATTTTTTCTGTTCTCCTCTTTCTTTCCTTTTTTCTTTTCTTTTATAACTCTGTAAACACCAATCGTAACAATCGTACCACACCCAAAACGATATGGCATCAACTTGCTGTATTGCAACGATTATATTATTAACAGCTCAACGTAGTTTCAGCCTACTTGCGTAATGTGAAGTCAAGGCGTTCAGCAATAACTGTAATCCAGCAGATAATACATCCCTTGGCAGTAAAATGTTACTCTCTCACTTTACTATTGTCTATTTTATCTAATACATCGATCGGGATCATTGGCAGAGTGCGACACTCAAAAGGCAAACTTGTCTGATGGCGTGGCGATACTGCTATCTCCCTTTTGTTTTTGGTCGTTGCTCACTTGGTCAATTCAGCTTCTGACAGCTCATGAAATATTTTGGGATCCTAGCCAAGGTAACCACTTGATTGTTGTCGCCCTTAGGACCTGGACGAATTGCATCACTTGCCAGCTTATCAACACCACCAACAACAGTATGCCTATATTAACGACACTACTTGATGAAATCAATACAATATTTCGACCAATAATAATACCTCTACCAAGGATTCACACTCAAGTCCATTGATTGCCAAGTCATCTACTCCTCAAGCTCTCTGGACAAACAATGGATTAACATAACAAGGAATATGATTGTGGCTGTCTGTGTCTTCCTGCAAGGTGGTTTGGCGGATCCTCAATATCTCGATGACGCGAGATTATAGATTGTAAGTAAAAGAAAATCATTGATATTACACACTAGACTTATCCCGCCTTTTTTTTTTTTTTTTTTTTTTTTTTTTTTTTGAAGGCAAAATAGTATCCCCATCTTATTAACTCTTCTCTCTCTGAGGGCATATGGATACAGGTAATAGTCTAGACACGATATGGAAATGGAACGATTGAACTGATTTACTTTTATTTATTTATTTTTAGCATGAATTTGTTTACACGTCTTATTAATTGGGATCGACGACATTGGATGGAAACACCAGGTTAATCGACGATGGAACTTGGTATTGGGAATTATTGAAACACAGCAATGGCTTAGCATGAACAATCAAGTCCCTTGATACGCTCAACAAGACGATGGTTAATCACTTCGGACCTTGGGTTACTAGTGTCGCCTTTAGTTTATAGTCGCCTACTCTTATTATTATCACCTTTGTTGTACCCACGTTTTTATCCCCCCCCCTCTCCTTCCTTTCTTAACACATGGTTAATTTTTATACTATAACTTGGTGATGTTGCACCGTGACTATTACTCTCCCTCCCCTTCCCTTCTCTTTTGTTAAAACTATAATAAAATTAACTTTTTTAGTCTACCAATGCTTTTAGTGTCGGAGCTGATGTTTCAGTCGGGTCTTTAATTATATGCTTTAGAGCAAAACTAATAGGAATCGTTTTGGGATCTTCATTCTTGTTCCTTTCTTTAGCACTGTTTTTATTTTTAAACAATGATGATGGTCATAATTATCTCAAGTCTAATTGGTCTAGTTTTTTATTTTTATGTCTTCTAGAACAAGTCAAGCCAAGAACATTGTGGTAATCGAATCGATCCACACTACCTATTTTTGACAGTTTAGTCTCCACGATCTACCTGAATGACATCAAATGATTATCCTCCGCCTCCACCAATTTTTTTTTTTTCCAAATGGCTATAAAAAGGGGTGGAAGATCCATGATTTTTGCTTTCTTCATTCGATATCTTTTCTCTTTTACACAAACCACATCAATTACACAATGAAATTCCAAGGAACCATTTTGCTCTGCTTTACCCTCTTTTTGTTGGTGACTCTTGCACAAGCCCAAGCTGCTGCTGGTGGTGACGGTAGTGATACATCGGCTGCTTCTTCTGGTGGTAGTGATGGTTCTGAATCGGGTAGTGGCTCTTCTGGTGCTGGTGCCTCCGGTTCTGGTGCCTCCGGTTCTGGTGCTGCCGCTTCCGGTTCTTCTGGTGCTGCTGCCTCTGGCTCTACTGATGCTGCTGCCTCTGGCTCTACTGATGCTGCTGCCTCTAGCTCTACTGATGCTGCTGCCTCTGGCTCTGGTTCCTCTGGTGCTGCCGCTTCTGGATCTACTGATGCTGCTTCCTCTGGCTCTGGCTCCTCTGGTGCTGCCGCTTCCGGCTCATCTGGCTCATCTCCTACTGCCTCTGGCTCTGACTCATCTTCTGGATCCTCTTCATCTGGATCCTCTTCATCTGGATCTTCTGACTCCTCATCTTCTGCTGCTGCTGCCTTTGGTCCCAACTTGGCTGTACAAACCTCTGCCTTCCTCGGTGCCTTTGCTCTCGGTAGCGCCTTCGTTTTAGCTTAAATTGACTCTCTCCCAATAAACTATAGATGCCGTCTTTTATACTAGTGTTGTAATAAAGAGGCATCTTTTATAACATATACTTTAATCAAAAGGTCTAGACTCAACATATTTAAAATGCAGGATTAGGCCAAAAAGTCCAAATCGGGAAGCGGGATTTGAAATGTTTTTTTTTTTGCATGAATCTCACGTTGACTCTGTTATACTCCAGAATGCTCTCACAACTATTAGCTACTGATTCAAAAAAGTTCATATCAGAAGCAGAGAGGAAGATGGAATGGAGAAGAGGCGGATTATGTCAATTGAGATCGAAATTAGACCATTAGTTGAAAGTTTTGAGGGCATTCAATCTTCCCCAAGCCCAGGAGGTATCTCGAAGCATATAGTATGTATGAGCTGATAAGGGTGAAGGGCTTGTTTCTTCTCGGCGGAAACTATTTTGGAATGCCGACGCATTTTTCTCACGCCTTCCTTTTTTTTTTTTCCCTTCCTTCCTCTCTTCCTTCTTCTTTCTCTAATTCAATCAATAATGTCGAAACACGGTTTGGAACAATATAACCATATTCAAACGTAAGTTAACCTAAAACTAAATAACTAAAAAAAGCTTTTTTGAGCTTAGAGACTGAATTCGTCTCTATAATCCATAGGACACCTCATCCCAAAATCTTCAACACTATTTTGGAAAATGTGGGTCGTACACCACTTGTGCGGATTAACAAGATTGCCAAAGAAGAAGGACTAAAATGTGAACTATGTAAGTATACCAAAATAAAAAAGGGAAAAGGTTATTATGTCATTAACCTTTTTTAATTGTTGTCTAATGACTAGTGGCCAAGTGTGAATTCTTCAATGCCGGTGGGTCTGTCAAGGATCGAATTGCTGTGCGAATGATTCAAGAAGCTGAAGATGCAGGGATAATTACTCCTGGTGTAAGCACCATTATTGAACCCACCTCTGGGAACACAGGTAGTTAGACATATACCAGTTGGTTAAACCATTCACATACTAATATTTTCTCTCTCTCTCTCTCTCTCTCGGTAGGTATTGGCTTGGCTTTGGCTGCAGCTGTAAAAGGCTATCGAGTAATTATCACTCTACCCGAAAAAATGTCACAAGAAAAAGTGGATGTATTAAAAGCTCTTGGTGCCGAAATCATTCGCACTCCAACTGAAGGTAATATCATAAACAAACTATCAATGAATGGACTACTCATATTTTTCTTACTTTTGACATAGCTGCCTGGGATGCTCCTGAAAGTCATATCTCCATTGCCAAAAAACTACGAGACGAAATTCCCAACGCGGTGATTCTAGATCAATATGGTAATCCTTATAATCCTGTGGCTCATTACGATACCACGGCAGAAGAAATCTTGGCTTCTTGTGATGGTAAATTGGACATGATCGTTGCAGGTGCAGGTACAGGTGGAACAATCACTGGTTTGGCAGCAAAAATTAAGGAGAAATGTCCAAACTGCAAAGTAAGTCTTACTTTTTACAACAATCTGGAACTGCGACCTTTAATAAGCTTTTTTTTTTTTTGTTATGATGATGGTCGGGGAATAGATTGTAGGTGTTGATCCTGTTGGCTCGATCCTTGCTCAACCTGACTCTCTCAATACAGAAGGCGGCTCTTATCAAGTAGAAGGGATTGGGTATGACTTTATTCCTGATGTATTACAACGTGTTTTGGTGGATCGATGGATAAAGTCCGAAGACAAGGCCTCTTTGTTAATGTCTAGACGTTTGATTCGGGAAGAAGGTTTTCTCTGTGGTGGATCTTCGGGTACAGCAATGTACGCCGCTTGCCTGGCTGCCAAGGATTTGAAAGAAGGTCAACGTTGTGTGGTGATCTTGCCTGACTCGGTGCGGAACTATATGACCAAGTTTTTAAATGATGATTGGATGCGAAACATGGGATTCACCGATGAAAAGTTTGAAGCCCAAAGCTTTGAAAAAAAGGCAAAGGAAGATTATGGCGGTGCCGTCGTGGGTGATTTGGGATTGGCAAAAGCTGTTAGTGTGGATGGTCAAGTAAGTTAAAAAATTCAAGGGGGGAAGGGGATTAACACTTTATTAATTACTATAAAACCTCTTTTTATTATTTTAGACTAGTTGTCGTGAAGCAATTGAAACAATGGAGAAGAATGGATTCGACCAATTACCTGTTACTGTAGGTACTCATCACCGACTTGGGGGTTTGGTGACTATGGGCAACATTTTATCTCGAATTGCTTCTGGAAAGGCTCAACCATCATCACCGGTGTCTCTGGTGATGTTCAAGTTTACAAGGAATCCCAAACATTTTGAAGAAATCACCATCGACACTCCACTGGAAAAACTCACTCGCTTCTTTGAAACCAACTCGAGTGCGCTGGTGACTGAAAAATCGGATGGTGGCCTAAAAGTCAAGCATGTGGTGACAAAGGTGGATCTCTTGTCTTATTTGGTCAAACATATCAAGTCATGATTACTTTATAATAGTTGTTGTTTGTTACCCTTTAACATAGTTTTATTTTTACACCACCCCCTTCACCATTTTTCACCATTGATTCAATAAAATAAAAGTCTTTTGTATCTTATCTTGTATGCTGTCATTTAATGTGTGCGAAAAAGCGGATGATCATGCATGAAAGCGGGGGTTTAATAGTGAACCCAAGATGTTGTAGGTTATGCAAGTTGATCGTGATATCACTTTATATACCTTCAATCTACCCTCTACCTATTACTTTGAGCATACATAGTACTCTATCAAACATCCAAAACCATCAACATAGTAGAATATAGCTAAACAATGTAAAACGAGATAAGACTTGATTATCGCAAAAAAAGCGATATGAGTGTTTATTGATATATATATATATATATAAAAGTCAAACAAAGTCAGTATATGAATGGTGTTCTAGTAGTAATAATGATGATAAAAAAGGAGGGATGGGGGTACAAGTTAAAAAAAAAAAAAGATAAAGATAAAGACAAAAACTATACACTATGAATGAAGAAGTTGATTATAAAGAGATATATGCATGACAATAAAAAAGGGTAGAAGGGGAAGCTAAGCTATTACATGATATGTTGGACAGCCTTTGCTTTACGTTGTTGAAGAAGAGTTTGTCGTTGTCGATTTTCTTCGGATTTGAATGCAGCCTTGGTAGATTTCTTTTCTTCACGACGATTCTATTTAGAGAGAGAGAGAGAGAGAGAGAGAGAGAGTTAGTATTATTATTATTATTATTATTATTTTTCATAGCGTTCTCTAACCAAATACAATATAAATTACCTTTTTCGCTTCCTTAATTGCCTGTTTTCGTTCCTTCTTTTGTTCCTTTGTTTCCCCCTTGATTCGTCGTTCACCAAGATTGACTGGTTCATAATCATCATCGTCTTCTTCTTCATTATCTTCATCCAAAGCTTCTTCGTCAGATTGATCGGCCTTCTTATATCTTGAGCCTTTCTTTTTCTGAGACTTGCAGTCGTTTTCCAACAAGATAGGCATACCAGTTTTTGGATCGATGGAGATTTTCTTTTTAGGTCCACGGTCAGAGATCAATTGAGGATGATTTTCTAGATTGGAGTAAGTAGAAATCACACTTTGGCAATCCCAGGTCTGTCGTTTACGTTGCTCTGGTCGGGCCCATAAAGATTCAGGTTCCTTGGTTTTAGATGTCACCAAAGCACGGTCTCGTCGTTCTTGCTGTTGCTGTTCCCGTTTTTCTTCATCATCGACAATACGGAGGGTATCAAAGGCACCACGAATCGCATCCAATTTTTGTGCAGAGTCATCACCTTCCAATTTTGTTGCCAATTTGTTGCCCACCACTTCATACTTTTCCAAAAAGTCATCGAGAATCGATTCAAAGTCAGCCCGTTCTTCGGCATTTTCATCATAGTCGTCTTCGTCTTCGTCATCGTTCAAGTATTCTTCTTCAATCTGGGTTTATACAAAGCAAAAAAACAAAGTAGAGGGGTTAATTAGTGTGAATGACGGCACAACTGTTTTCTTCTTCTTCTTCTTACCCTATCAAAGCGATCATCGAGCATACGAAGTTGAGTATTACGATGCATAGCTGATGATGATACAGAGAAGCCAGTGCCTTTGGATTGCTTATCATCATCATGGTCGAATTCATCATCAGATCCACCACGTCCTTGGTTCTTCTTGAATCTATGTAAAAGACAAATACAAAAAAAAAAAAAAAAAAAGTCAAGTTAGGTGAATATAAATGAGTCCCCAAGTTTTTTTATTTTTTTTTTTTTTTTTGATTTTACCTGCTGAATGCTGCCTGCCAATCATAGTTTTCAGGGTCCACAGGGCCATCCAATTGATCATCTTCGTATTCTTCGTATTCAGCATCAGAGTAATCGTCATCGTCATAGTATTCATCTTCTTCAGGATCATAAGCTTCCATTGTATCGTCGTTTAAATCATCAAAAAAGTCCTCTTCCAAATCGTTTTCCACATATTCTTCATCTTCCAATGCCTCCAAGACTTCACGTAAGCGAGGATCCATATCGGGTTGAAGACCACCTTCGAGACCAGTTTGTTGATTCATTACACCCTTATCTAATTCAATCATAGAAGGAAGGACACCGGCAGGCATTTCAAACAAGTTTGGGTTCTTCTTGTCGTTCACCCGATCAAACATATCACCACCAAGGTCTTCTTTAAGTAGTAAACCATCGTTATTGCGTCGTGTGGCTCCAGTTTTACGAGTCGTTCCAGGTGCTTCCAAAAACACAGCGTCTGTGGACCCAATAGGTTTCATATGCTGCATGTAATCGTATTCCGCATCATCAAAGAACACACCATGTAAGGCAGCTTGTCCGACTCGTCTATCAGGTTACATGATCTATTAGTCAGCTCTTCTTCTTCTTCTTCTTTTGACTTACTGATCTATTTCATCTTGGGACATCTTTTTTGGTTTGGCGGCAAGTCGTTTCAATTCTTCAGGTGTTTTATGCTATATATCAAACATATGAAAAAAAGTGAGTAGACTATAAAAGAAGAATCACTTTAATGTTTTATAATTTACTTACCTTAAGCATGTTTGGTGGGACCACTTCTTGTAAAACTCGAGAAGAGGCATCAGCATCATTGATCAAAGGATCTTTTTGAGACCGATGGACAACGTGATAATGTTTGGCACTTTTACGATCGATAAAATTCTTTTTGGGCATATTGTTGGATAACGGAAGAAGTGAAGGAGAGGGATTTTTTTTACTTCGCTCTTTTCAGTCTGTGGCTTTGGGTCGGGATTTGAAATCGAGGTCTGAAACTTATCATGCAGCCAAGTCGAAGTATGAAAAGGGGAAATACCTTATTGTATTGACTTTTATCATTTGCGTCTTGATCGCCCATTGTATTAGTGATTCATTGTTCTTTATTAGAGCTTGTAAAATGGAGCAATAAGCTGCTACAACTAGTCCAAACAAAAATGTACATTGCCTGCTTTGAGAAGAAAGGCATAAAACGATGATAAAGATGAAATAGATAGATATATTTCCTTTCTGGTATTCCGTTGCATAGTTCAGTTGAACATTGGTTGTTTTCGCTTTATCAAAAGAAGTACAGTGTCTTGTCGGGATTTGAAACAATCAATTATAATGCATGAATAAACTGCGATCAATGCTGATGCAGCGACCAGTTATCGCCTGATTGAAAAACCAAGTGACGATGATACCTCATTCTGATAATATGATGATAAAACGTCATATACGATCATTTGTCTGTGGGAAGGATTGAAATTGGCCCCTCTCATCACATTGCATCCATAGCTATTCATCATTTTAGTCCTATCAAAGTCTCAATATACGCTTCCAATCAAGCTGACATACACTTTATTGAACTTTATGTAGATAATTCAACAAAAAGTTGATCACCTTGATGTAACTTGTTGGCGTGGTCGGGATTTAAAAATATTGACCGTATGAGACCTGGTCCACCCACCTGATGATCTATAGAATCAACTCATGGTTCATATGAATAATATCATTATACTGTATATATGTATATATATATATATATATATATATATGATCTTATGTTATTCTTTATTTGCTAAAGAGTGTCTCGTCTTGTAAAAGGAAAGACGAAAAGTAGCTTTCCCGAGCGGGGTTTGACAATGGGTACACACAAAAGGGAAAAAAGGGGACCTCATGACGATACAAATAAAAAAGCCAAAAAAGACGGACCTGACTTTCTCTCTCTCTCTCTCTCTCTCTTTTTTCCTTCTTCTTCCATTTTACACATATACCAATTGCAAAACTATATCTAATTATCAAAATACCATGACCACCAAAGTTACCCTTAGCTCACCGCCAGTACCATACCAAAAACTACAAGATAATCCAGAAGGATTCCAAGTGACACCTCTGGAAAGTCATCACCAAGACTTTGCACAGCCTGAAGATGGTCAATTCAACCTTACATCAAAACGACCACCTACGCCACCCAAACCGAAACAAGCACATGCACCATGGAAACAGACTCGACTCACTAAACAAAAGGAAACTGGCAGCGGCAATAATGGATACTATTCTAGGTCACCTGAGTCCACACAACAACCTACCACCAGTACTAACAGTAGCAACAAAGACAGGAAACCGCCTAGTATGATAAATAACCTCAGTGCAGCATATGACCATCAGCAATATCTCTATCATCAACAAGCATTACAGGCGGAAAGCAACAAGGATTACCTTTTACAGTCAACTCCTTCCAAGAAGAAGCAATATGGTGGCCATATGGATGAATTCTTTATAATACAACAACAGCTGGATCAAACCAATCGGGAACGTGATTTCCTTATAGAAGAAAACACTCAGCTCAAATACCACCTGCACATCTTACAATACCGGGTACAAAATGCGGAATACATATGGCAAACTTACTATGCACAAATGGCAGACGACCACCAACAACGACATTCTTGGACATCATCTTCAGCACCTCGACAACAACGCCATCCGTATTACTACTATCAACAACCTGATTATCTTGCGGGGTCAATGCCTCCTCCTCCTCCACCTCAATTTGGTTCTATTCCGCCACCTCCAATAGTGGATTTGTCACCCAATCGATCACTTGACGAACGAAACAAACAATACCGACAACATGGATTTCGAAGACATCGTAGTAAAAGTCTACCTCGTAAACCATCTGTACCTGAAAATGACGATCCTTCTTATCCTGTGATGATGTTTCCACCACCACCACCACCACCACCACCAATGATGCCTCTTCTTCCTATGGTCAACAAGTTTCCTCCACGCCATGGTCGATCGATACCTCCGAAAAGGTATATGCATCAAGAAAACAACAATGAAAGTGACGACACAGGGAATAGCGACAGTGAAGAAGATCGGCGACATCATCGACAGTATAAAGGGGATGGATCACCTATGCTTCCCTTCTTACCTCATCCACCTTTACGATATCCAGTCAATTTACAACACATGGGACTTGCTCCTCTGGGACATGGAGGACCTTCGGATCGGATGTATGGTAACATATCAAGTAAACGCAGTACATATATTCGTGACGATGGTATTCAAAACAACAGGATGCAGCAGCCATCGGATTCTTTTGTCAAGTCTACCAGTCAACCACCCTCCTTTTATAGTGATCATCAACAACAATCCTATGATTCACCACATCGCCATCCGTATTAATTCCACACTGTAGTTATAGCTTTATATAGTATCTACATCTATTTATTTAGTCTTGTTTTAATAAATAATAATAAAAAAAACCATTTACATTTTTTAATACAAAGGGGTATATGATAATATAGATCCTAACTAGTGTTGTGCTTGTAATATATGATCTATTCATAGTAAAGAGGAGAAGGGACAATAGTATTTATTTTATTATTATTATATTAGTCAGATTCTACTACTGTAAATATAAAACTAGTTGTCAAATAAAAAGAAAGAGAGAGAGGTAGGGTATGATATAAAGTAAATGTGTTCCCTCCTTTTATTTAGCAAGCACATGATCCACTAGTTTGAGTAGCAGGTTGAGTTAATTCCACACGGGTTGATCCAGATTGGCGGCCTGCAGCATTTCGATTCGACATGATGTATTCCAAAGGGATCTTTTCAGCTACATAACAAAGAGTGTGAGTAACATGATTATATATGTTTTGATTCTTCTTTACCGATAGCAGCAAATACAGCATCCACATTAAAAGCAGATTTGGCACTTGTTTCAAAGAAGAGAAGATCAGCTTCATCAGCATAGGCTTTGGCATCTTCCAATTGTACTTGACGTTCTGATTCATCATCTTCCACAAGATCCAATTTGTTGCCTACAAGAGCAATCACAATATCTTGATTCGCTTGACGTTGTAATTCCTTTACCCAAGATTTCGCCTTTTCCAAAGTTGCCTATCATTAAAAAGAAAAAGAAAAAAAAAAAAAGAATGAGTATATTTAAATTGATTACCCTCCCCCCTTTTTTTTTTTTTAAATATGTAGATAACAACTTACTGATTTAGTGATATCATAGACAATGATAGATGCTTGTGCACATCGATAATACATGGGTGCAAGTGAATGGAATCGTTCTTGACCAGCAGTGTCCCAAATTTCGAATTTGATAGTACGATCGTTCAAATGACATTTTTGGGTTAGAAATGCCGCTGGTGGATATAAATAAAAAGCACGAGGTGCAGGTTAAACAAGTTATTTAGTACTCTATCCCCTCTTGTGGACCATGTTAGACCTTTAGACAAGGTATCTTTTACTACTTACCTCCAATAGTGGGTTCCCTGTTTTCAGCGTATTCACGATTAACAAAGCGTAAAACAAGACTAGACTTGCCAACAGCAGATTCACCTAAAAAAAAACAATATAGTCAAGAAAGCTTAATCAGACTTCCACTCTAGTTGGAATAGTTTAATAATGCCAAGCCTTACCAAGTAAAACCAACTTGACATTGGTCGCCTTGCCATTATTAGGAAGTGCAGAAGTAGTGTTGGTAAAGGATATGTCGGTCATAACAATAAGAGAGTTACTTGAATGATAAGAAGTAAAAAAAAAAGAAAAATAAAAAAAGGATAAGAAGAAAAGAAAGAAGGAAAAAAGAAAGGAGGGCTACGGGTTCATCCTTTTTTCTTTTTTCGAAATTTCAAAACCCGCCTTTCATTTTTGTTTGGATATTTTTCCTTTTCTTCTCTTGTCACCAGCTGGATTGATCAACTACCATGACTGATCAACCTATTGTGTTTAAAGCAACCTATTCCAATGTCGCTGTATATGAAGTAATATGTCGAGATATTGCAGTGATGCGACGACGCGGCGATGGTTATGTGAATGCAACTCAAATTTTAAAGGTGGCCGAGTTTGGCAAAGCTCAACGCACTCGCATTCTTGAACGAGAAGTACAAACTGGAATACATGAAAAGATACAAGGTGGTTATGGGAAATATCAAGGTAATAAATACATACTCTCTTTGATAGTTTAAATATCAAAAATACTAATAAAACCCCCCCCTCCCTCACATTGTTATTAATGGTGTAGGCACCTGGATCCCTCTTGAACGTGGCAAAGATTTGGCAAGACGTTATGATGTCTTTGGACTCTTATCACCTCTACTCATGTTTCAACCTGGTATACATAGTCCTCCTTTGGCACCAAAACACACAACAGCAACCAGTTATAAACCAAAGACACTTAAAGAACCTAAACTCACCAAGAAACAAAAAGTGCTATTGGAGATGCAGAAACAACAACTATTGAATCCATATCCTCCTCTTCCTCTTCCTGTACAAGGGTCAAGTCGAGCAAGAGCATTTGTTGGTCAAAAACGTCCTCCTCCAAATTATGATCCACCACCTGGTATAGCCCTTCCACCATCATGTCTCTACAATAGTAACAGGAGCAACAGCAACAACAATAACGAAGATAATATTGACGATGAAACTAACCTCCACCAATATATCAGTCATTCAGCACCCATGTCGCCTTCCGAAGTGGATGAAGATATGGACGATATTATCACTACTGATCCACCAACCTATCATGACGACGGTGAACCTTACGATGTACAACTATTACGGCACTTCATTTCTGGCGATAAACGTGTACCAAGTCTTTTGATCCATCCACCAGCCGACTTGGATTTCAACATTATCATCGACGACGAAGGCCACACGAGTCTTCATTGGGCAGCAGCTATTGGTCACCTCAAAATTGTCAAGCTCCTTCTTCATCATGGCGCCGATCTCTACCGTGTCAACTATAAGGGTCAGACTGCATTAATTCGTGCCGTCCTCTTCAACAACAACTTTGAACGACGGTGTTTCCCTCACATGCTGGAAATGCTTCGAAAGACCATATTCAATATCGACAAGAAGGATCAAACAGTATTTCACCATATTGCATCTACCGCTGGTTGGAGGGGCAAGGTACAGGCATCAAGATACTATATGGATTGCTTGATGGATAGGATTAAATCTCAACAGGAGGATTTGGTACAAATACTGAACGTACAGGATGTCTATGGTGATACGGCTTTGACAATTGCTGCTCGCATTGGGAACAAGAAACTCGTCCGGCTCTTGGTGGAAACAGGTGCTAACACACAACTGATGAATGAAGCAGGGAAGACCCCACAGGATTATATATTGGAACTCGATGGATCAAACTCGCTGGCGTATCAACATTCTGGTCCCGGTGAAAATATCCGAAAACGTGCTCGACGGAGGATTGAACAGGCTTTACAAACTACTGACACAAACCAAGACAATGACGACAATGATACAAACTCACCACTTGCCGAATCTATCTCACATACTCATCAATACAGTGCTTCACCTGTTATTCGCGACATTGGCAAGGTGGTGGACGAATGCATCAACAGTTACGAACGGGACCAAGAACACAAGGATCAACTCTTACGGGAAGCCAGGGTGGAATTGGAAATGGTGGAGAAAAGAGTGGAAATGACAAATGCGACGATGAGGCAGCTCGTTTTTGATAGCACAGCACGGGATGCCGCAGAATCAGACGCCATCGACTTGCAACGACAGTTACACCAGGTGATGGAGTATACTCAAATGGTTCGACTACAACAATTTATTAAACAATACGAAGAACCTATACCATCATCATCTCTCAACGATGAAACTACCACATCATCTTTTTTATCTACATCAACAATATATACACCTTCTGTCAACAATCGCACATCATCAGCGAGAACATCTATTGTACAAACCTCATCATCACCTTCTTCACCGGATTCTGCCACATCAACACCTACTGAACAACGACTGAAGCAATTAGTGGAACATAGACAACAACTTGTCAAGGAAATACTCACATTACAGGCTCAGACACCTAACAAGAGATACCAAGATTACAAGCGACTCATTTCCATGTGTTGTAATGTCAATTATGAAAACGTCGATCTTATGCTATCTCCTCTCTTGGCTTCCTTTGGACAAACCACGATGGATCAATAGTTAGTCTTCCCACTCCCACTAATTAAATATCACTCCCTTCCCCCTTTTTATTTGTTATAGCATTTACACTTATATATTTCTTCATTATCTCTCATATACATATACAATCCCCTCCCCCCACACACATTATTTTTTTTAAATATAAACATTGTAATAAAATGATAAAGGCATAGATGTCATTTATCGTATTCTTGTCTTACTGTGTTATACTCTATCAGGTTACTAGAAGTGATGGTCTCTACGTATTAAAATGGAAAAGAGGGTTTTATATACTTTTCTATCAACTCTTTACCTCTTGAGTATGATCCTGTGGTCAGATCGCTGTTTGAATTTTACAAATTCATGCATTTTCAAATCCCGCATGCATGTATTTTTATCACTATGATCATATGATTGAAATCAGGGTGTAAGCGATCCCTCTCTCTTTCTCTTTTGTATTAATTGATCTATATGAATGCTTTTTATTAATTGAAGACTTTTAGATAATCATTTCCATATGACTTGATCCTCGACTTTTTCTTTTGCCCATAAAGACATGTAAAAAAGACTGCCATTGCCGTGCAACAAACACATACCAAAGAATATTATAAAGGCAAATGGAGTTAATACCATGTTTATTGATGATCTCAAAATATGAGAATAAATAGATATGATTAAAGTACAAATAAAATGATGAATGATACTAACTAACAAAAGACTACAGTGTTGTGATATACTATATATACTACACTATTTTCAGCCATTTAAAAAGATTATTCGACAATCCGAAGTTCTTGTATACGATCTTTTGCATATATGTCCTTGTACTTGTCGTATATAGCCTGTAGTTCGTTTATGTATTCGGCTTGGACGGCCAATATTTCTTCTTGAGTAGGTTCGGTACCAGATTCAAGAACAGGGACTGGAATGGGTTTACCAACTATGTTCATAAGAAGAAGATAAATTTAGTTAACTTGATTATTCAAATACTTTTTTCTGTTTTCATGACCTACCAACAGTAACAATCGGATGTCTAAAGGGAAGAAGACCCACATCATCTAATAAAAAGCAAGACTATTAATCAAATATCCTTTTTTTTTTTCTTTTTTTCAAATATAATGACTTTTGTTAACTTACAATTAAAGACACCCCGAGCATGAAAGAGGGGCAAAGTAAAGCCAAGGACTTGCTGCATACGTTTTTGTACCTTCCAGACCGTGGATCCTTTCACATTATCCAATTGTTCATAGATATCATTTTCACCAAAGGAGAAGGTAGGGACCAAAGAAGCTTGATGAAGAATAGCCAGGCGAATGAATCCCAATCGTTTCTTTAGTGTCAAATCAGCGATCCCCGGTCGAGCACTGAGTGATTCCGCCGCTCCACCCACCACAATCACAATGGACCGACCAGGACCAGAGTTCAAGATGTGTTCACAAGACTGGCGAGACACGGATGCTATACCCAATGAAAGGATAATATCACGATACAAAGGCAACTTAAAGTTTGAGACCAAGGTTAAGAGAGAAGGCTTGATACCAGGGAAGAGTTGACTGAATCCGGTGGCTTCCGTGGCAAAGTTACCAAAGGCACCCATGGAAATAATACCATGTGGATGATAGCCAAATACATAGTTTTTCGAAGGATCCAAATCTGCTTCCTATCATATATATATATATATATATAAATAAAAGGTGAGTTAGTCATCACTTTTTTCCTTTTCAGATGCTGTCTTTTTTCTTTACCTTCACCAAAGAGATAGGGTAGTAGCCTGCAAAGTATTTCCACACAACCAGTTTTCGAGCCCATTCAAATCGTCGACCTCCTTGTTCTGGTGCCTTATCCAGGTAAACAAAGGTTGTATAGGCAATCACCAAAGGCCACATCATGGGTATCAAAAGAGAATAGGCGAAGGCTGATAAGCAGATCAACAAAAGACAAACATAGGTGAGCATGACAAGCATTTGTAATCGTCGTTCCAAAGGTATTTTTAAAGGAGCCCAACGCACATGTTGTTGTATTTTAGAGGGGGTCGCCTCTTGTAGTTTTGTTGTACCGTCGTCGGAAGGAGTCAGAGGTGTGGTGGCATCTCCATTAATACTAGGTGGAGGGGTGTCTTCACAGATCACAGGTTTTTTATCAGTAGCTAATGTTGGTGAGTTAGCTTCGTTTGGTGGTGTAGCCGACATGTAGTTAGAATTGTAGTGAAGAGAAAGAAAAAAGGAAAGAGAAAGAAGAGCGAGAATGAGAAATCATGCTCAGACTTATAAGATTGTCTTCACATGCTTGGTATATTCAAATCCCGACACGGATGATAGATGGCGGGTTTATTTATACCTTTTTTCAACCTCTTCTTTTATCCCTCTTTCATTCTGCTTTGTCATTATTGTACACACCTTATTTTATTTTGTATCTTGTTAATATAGTAAATATATCACATTAATCATTAATAATAGTACTAGTCTTTGCCTTGTGTGATCTTCTGATTCTCCCACTCATTCATGTTGGCGCCCTTGGCTTCCACTTTTTACTTTTTATGGGTGGTTATTGGCTTCTTTTTCAACCTTGACACATTTTATCCTCACCAAGTGGCCAATATACTGTTCAACTCTCGCTCTCAACATTTACGGCCTCTTATTAACCTACTTGAAATCCATGTCTCCATTCGTGCTGAAATGCCTTTGCATCTCTTTGTGATAAAATGTCTGGCAATAGGAATCATCAACACACTAGGCGGATTTGGTAAGTAATACGGATAGGGTGCCGAAACCTGTTGGAACTCACATACATTGTTTATATTATCATTCGAAACTGCCTAGATTATTGGTTTGCTTGGCTTATATTCTACATCTTGGATATCCCCAACCTTCTGGCCTGCCTTTATATGTTTTGGGAAATGAATCAGGAACAATTAATCTTTATGAATGCTTTACAACCATTACCTTTATCTAAGCAGATCGATCTCAGGTACACACATTTTTAAACTCCCGCCGTGCCACCATGAAAAGAAATGCTGACTTTTTTTTATTTTATTTTGTGGAATAGGAAGAAATGGGTCCTACGACTTTTGATGAATCCACTTTGGCAACCTCGAAATGTGTCTGTTACCTCAAATAGTAAGCATTAATAGATTATATTAGTAATACACGGTAACCCACAGAACTAATCCTCAACATACTTTGTTTATATGTAGTCACCTATGCCACCAAAGAGGAACTTGAGGAAACAATGGAAAAACAGCGACTACAACTGGATGTCTACAGTCTCACCTCATCAGCAGATCGACCACTCAGACCTGTTCTCATGCATATCCATGGGGGTGGTTGGCAGCAAGGCACCAAAAACATCTTTTACCCTTTTGAAAAGATCCTGGTGGCTCAAGAAAACTGGGTGGTGGTAAATATGACCTATCGACTCGCACCAAACCATCCTTATCCTGCTCAACTGTATGATATTAAACGTGCACTGCGATGGGTGAAACAATCCATCCAATCTTATGGCGGCGATCCAAACTTCATTGTTCTCTCAGGGTAAAAGTAACATAAAAAGAACGCAGGAAACACAATATATTAAAACACCGCTAATAGGGATTCTTCAGGGGCACAACTCGCAGCTTTGGTCGCTTTGACAGCAAACGAGCCCGAATGGCAACCTGGTAATAATTAAAGAAACATAAAGTTAAAAATAGATAGCTGATTTTTGTTTTTCGGGTATTCGGGACCATTAGGCTTTGAATCTGTGGATACAAGTATCCGTGGTGTGATAAGCTTGAATGGCATCCTGGATATTCAAAGTGATCAGGTCAGAAAAACCTACTTTACTCACAAGGTTGCCTTACTTGATGAAATCGACCCAGTATTCTTGGATCGTCACTCTCCCTTGTACATAGTGAAACATCAAGAAACACGGATTCCTTTTTTGGTCATCACAGGTCAACGAGATATGATGGTGGATACTACCATTGGTATCAACTTCAAAACAAGTATGGATTATGGTAAAGTATCGGAGAAAAGAACAAGTATATGAAATAATGACTGACCCTTCTCTTTCATCTTTGATATATGCTATTGTAGGATCAAATCCCGATTTATGTACTCTGTTGGTGATACCTGTAAGTGAATCGATATTTACTTTAAACCTAATTTAACCTGTGTTGTCTTATGATAGGGCGCTCATCATGTATGGTATCTATTTTGGTCACTCCGGTCTCTTTATGGTGCACATATGATTCAAGCCTGGTGTAGACAGTTATATTCAATAGAATAGTTTAGCTATGGATAAAGAATAAAGAATAAAATAAACTATTTGATTGGTATGATATTGATTGTGTACCCTCTTTTTCACCCAATTTAGTGGCGACGATTTGTGGTAATGATCCACGAGAAAACATTAGTTGGGCGGGAGAATATCAAATGATGTAGGGGTGGAGGTGAGGGTAAATTTGATTGTTTTACTGCCGGATGTTTAAAAATAGGACTCCTTGTAAATAAAACAACCAAAAAAGTCCAATTTACTCTGTAACGCACAGGTCGGCGTTTAAATAAAGGAATAAAGTTTCGTTGTCTCTTTTTGTTTTTTCTTCCTTCTTCTTCCCTTTCTCTTCACTAATACTTTTTTCAATTTACTGACCCAATGAAGGTCTTTACTATTACTACTGCTATTATTGCTGCGTGTTTGGTGGCACCGGCTATTGCTCAAGAAGGTGCTGTTCCTGGGGGTACCTCTACTGCTTCATCGTACACCTGTGATCCCAACTCATGTAAACTTCCCAACTGTTTATGTGCTTCCACCAATCCACCTGGCGGCCTTCAACCCAAAGACACTCCTCAATTTGTTGTTATCACCTTTGACGACTCTGTCCAACCAAAGTTACTTCAAACTGCTCAAGATTTGTTAAATGTCAAGTAAGTACATGAACATCTTTATAATGACTTTTAACTAATTGTCTCCTTTTATTTTTGTTGTTTGTCTCACTCCTTAGGAATCCAAATGGCTGCCCCGCAAAGGTAAATAAAAGGCAGTAGTGGTGTTAGTATATCAAATTGATTAATTTTTTCCCTTCTTCTATAGGGTTCCTGGTAATAAAAAAAAAAAAAAAGGATCGACAATACTATATCGTGCCAAATAATTTTTATAATAGTGCTGATACTAATCTCTCTCTTTTCCTTTTACATAGGTATGTCTCCATGGAATACACTGATTTCTCCTTGGTCCAACAGTGGTATGCCAATGGAAATGAAGTCGCCGAGTAAGTATAAATACAAATATGATTCGAATGACACGATACTTACAACCTTCTCTTCTTCTTCTTTAGCCACACCTTTACTCATGTTGGAACACCATCGGCGCAGTAAGTACTCTCTGTCTCTCTCATTGATGCTTTTCTCTGATACTAACACTAACTTTATTCTTTCCTCCCAAAAAGGGAAATCGCAGCTGCAAAGTCGATGCTTCATGAATATGGTGGTATTCCTTATGGCAAGATTAAGGGCTTCCGAGCTCCTTTCTGTAAGTTATCCCCTATATTCATTCCTGTTTCTCATTTTTAGGTTACTAACTTTTAAATCTTTTATTCTTCTTCCTAGTGAACTATACTGCCGATACTCTTACCAATATACAACAACAAGGATTCTTATATGATAGCTCTTCTACAGGTACTGTAGATGATTGTTTCTGGTAAGTAAAGAGTATATGTAATAACTCGATCTATTATTAACACACGACTTTTTTTTTTTTTTTTCGGTTATAGGCCCTACACTTTGGATAATGGTATGGCTAACGATTGCTGGACTGGTATTTGCGATCCTGGAAAGGTCAAGTTACCCGGTGTCTGGGAAGTACCAATGTACGCCGTGATGGATAATGCTAATACTCCTCAATTGATGGATGTTTATTTGGCCGGGTCTGTTTCCGATGTTACCGCTTGGTCAAACACCAACTTCCAACGTCATTACACTGGCAGTCGTCAACCTTTTGGTATCTACGTTCATCCTAGTAAGTACCCAAATCAAAATGCCTTTTAATCATCATCAACCTTACCTATCTCTTTCTCTCTCTCTTTCTCTTTTAGCTCATCTGACAAACTATCCTGGTACCCCTGATGTATCAGCTCTGAAGAATGGTGTCGTCGACCTTATTCAATCCTTCTCTGGTAAATCTGATGTATGGTTTGTGACGAACGAACAATTGCTTCAATGGGTAGGTAGTGAAGAAAAGGGGTGGGGGAAACAATGTGTAAACTAACATCATTATTCTTATTCTTTTCGTAGATGCAAAACCCTGTACCCAACAGTCAACTCGCCAGTCAACCTTATATGCAATGCAATCTCCCCAATACCGGCAAAGAAATCTGTAATGGTCTTGAAAACATCACTATCTCTACTGACGGTGTGGCTTCTGGTAGTCTCCTTCAAGGCTGTAACTTTAACACCACGAACTGGAACACTTGTTACAACTGCCCCAGTGTTGCTCCTACTTTAGAAACACCTGTACCTTCTACCTTAATACAATCATCCGATCCTAACTATCGTAAACCTGTTCCCGATAACTGTGATAGTATCTGGTGGGACCCTAGTAAGTAAACTGCTCTACCCCTTATTTGGAACATAGCATTGACTCTTTTTTTTTTTTTTTTTTTTTTTTTTTTTTTTTTTTTTTTTTTTTTTTTTGCTTTGTTTGTGATTTTAGTTGTCGGTCAATGTTTATGCACCAATTCCAGTTGTGCATATAAAGATACTGCTGTGCCTGTCGTCCAAAATGGTACAAATAGCACCAATGCTGCCGGATCATCCTCTGGAAACAACAAGCCCGGTAATGCTGCCAATGCGATGACTCCTATTTATGGTCTTCTTGTCACTTCCATTATTGCTGGCTTGACCGGTCTTTTACTTTAAATCTCATATTCCCTCATTACTCTGTTGTTTTACAATGTCTATCTTCATTGTCCTTCTTCTTTACCTCCCTTACATGTAGAAATTGCTATTCCTGTTATATTTACATCCCACCAATAAAATGTCTTGTTATGGATCATTAACTCATCTTCACCCATGTTGTCTCAAAATGTAGTTGCATCATATAATCTTAATAATGCCAGAAGCGGGATTTGAAAATCCACGGGGTTGGTATGAAATCCCTCCCTCCCTCTTCCTTTTTTCCATTCGAATTGAAGAGCAGTGTCCAGCTTACTGTAAACTCCGTCTTCACGATCAACTATACAGTCATACCAATGCCTTGATATACTAAACTACATATGTAAAAAGTATCCACAGTACAAAAAAATCGGGAGGGGGTTAAGAATGTCGCTCAAAAACGATGGTCTCAAATATCAGACATGTTATAATCATAACTTGTATATTTATGATGCCATTGGGTTTTATACAACTCAGTCCAAGTGATCAAACACTGTGGACCATTATATCATTGCCCATGTCCCATTTTAATAAAATTTAAATCCCGCCCAAAGATTAAACGGGTGCTTTACCTGACTCCCTCAATTTTTCTCTCTTTTCTCTTTTTCCTTTTTTTTTTTATATCCATTTTTACCACCAGTCTATTCCATATACCAAACAATCTCGATTCCTTGAATGTCACTGGAAGACCCTGGTACACCGGTGCCAAGAAAGATGTCTATTCAACAACAACAACAGCTTTGTCAAAACAATTCAACCATCTCTACAGCAGACGACGACGAAACAGATAATGACGACCCCAACTCTTCATACTCATCAACACTGAATCCAATAACTAACTCTACAACTTCTTTACCTGAAAATTGTAGTCTCGCCTCAGCCAAAGACAATGCTTACTTCCATGCTCTTTTTAAAAGTGTACCTGAACACGATCGTTTACTCGAAAGTAAGTTATGAGGTGAAACAAAATGTTTGATATGTTGACCTACTAAAGTTATTCTATTCCAATCCATAGTTTACAAATGTGCACTTCATCGTGACATTTTATTACAAGGCCATCTTTATCTATCCGAAAATTATGTCTGCTTCCACGCTAATATCTTTGGTTGGATAACTAATGTAAGTTATATATATATACTTGGGTCAGGGTGGTTGTTACACGTATCTAAACTGACATACTGTTTTACTTTAATCCAATGATAAAGCTGGTTATAGAGTACAATGAAATTGTCTTGATTGAACGGAAAATGACAGCAATGATCATACCCAATGGGATCCAAATCAATACACAACATGCAAAGGTAAAATAATGGTAAACCATTGAAATTAACTAATAATACTTCTTTCTTCAATAACAAAAGCATACATTTGCTTCCTTTATTTTCCGTGAAGCCGCATACCAACAATTAACATCACTCTGGGCAATACATAAACCACAACAATTACGGTCTTCTTCTGCGGTCGATGAATGGGATACAACGTCGGACGAGGATTGTGATAGTGACAGCAGCACCACAACAGACACTGATACCAATTCAATACAACAACATCATCACCAGCATCATCATAATCATAAAGATACCAGCATCTCACTAATGTCATCACTCTATTCTTCCTGGAAAGGCCTGGTTGTCATCCTTTTATTGTTACATAGCGGGTGGATGATTCGACAATGGATGCGACTCGGTGATCAATTACAACAAACCCAGTCCTTTGATGATGATCCTACACTCTCTTACTTTGACATATCACAACATCATCATATCTATAGTCAACTAGATCAGTTACGACAACGTATGGAAATATTGAATCAACAAATTCTCCAACAACAATTATTACTGTATGATCTCTCTCCTCATCAAGAAAACGAAAAATAGTATAGCAGGCGGTTTTTAGTTTTTAGTTTTTGTGTTTTACTTTTAACAAATAAAAATTACAACATGTTTTGACTGGTCTCAATAATTGTCTTGATTAGGTCTAGGTGATATGATATGATACGAAACGAATCCATGCCACATGAAGGTACCGGGTAAAGCCATATGTTTTAATACTTTTTTTTTTTTTGTTTTTTTTTTTTGTTTTACTTCTACACAATGCAAAAAAGAGGATCTGCAGGATTTGAAATTAAAAGAGCGCACCTTTCATGCGGTTTTATTCTCGGTTCTTGGTCAAAGTGATGACATAATATGCATTCCCAAAAAAAGTTAAAAGTCAAATGAAACAATGCGTTCATGTTTGAATCTCCATGTATGTGGGATTTAGCCAAACGATCCCATTTTGTAGAAAGACAGAAAACGATATGTAGATGACCAAGATTCGTTATACGATAAACCAAGCTCTATTTATATGAGGGTCTTTTTTTTTTGCATGAATTCATCTTTTGACATACGATGATGATTATATGGAATAAGGGCAAAGGTTCAATTTTTATTGATACTTTATATTCAGGATAAACTATATCTAAAAGGTGATAAACTAATAGGGGTACATATACATTCATATACATGTTACTTTGCCAGCCGGCGTCTTGATTTCTGTAACTATAAAAGAGAGATCGAGTAAAGATAAGATCATGTCTTTTTTTTTTTTTTTTTGTTATTGAGCCACTTACCATTGGGTTATTGATCAATGTAATAGCAAGAAACCATCGAGTTCGAGCACGCCCAGAAGATGAAGATGCCCGACCTTGTTGAGTATTTTTTGATTCCGCCATTTCCATATCCAATTTCATACGATGAATGCGACAGAGACCAACGTGACGAAACTGTCTGCTTACCAGTAAGTGCAGGATACATTCAATAAATACGAGCATCGTTGGATTGTTAAAGTGGTTCTCTGCCTTTAACTATAAAAGAAGAAAATATTAGTTCTATTCCCAGCTCCCTTTTTATTTTAACATTGTATTACCATTCCGCAATAACCAATAAAGCCACCATCGCCTCGTCGCACACTCCAAGTTTCTGCATTTCGATCCACCCGCAAGCTGAATAGAGGATACCGGAAGAGTAATTTCAGTGTTCGCAAAACATAGGATGTCAAGGCACGAGTCATGGAGGTAAACATCATAAAGTACCAATAGTGTAGCAGAGGAGACCGGTTCTTGATATCAAAGTGGGTTCCATTAGTCAAAAACAATATTCGAGTGATACGTTTTTGTATCATTTGGACTACGAGGGCAATAAAGAAGCTGGCAAAAAAAGCACCTACATGTCGAAAGAGTTGGTCAAAAAGACAAGATAGATTTTGTTACATACCATATCCAAGGTGATTAAGAATGGTATCCCTTGCCCGTTCAAGCTGAATAACAATCACCACAAAGGTACCGATGAGAGCGATTTCCATCATAAAATAGAGTGTGCCAGTGAATCCTAAGTAATAATTATCTTAGTATCCTGTTCATAAAAGTTACATGCAAGGTGTACCAAATCCAATGCAAACCCCAAGAAATCGAATAGCATCATCCAAATCGATACTAAGTAGATTTAATTGAGTATAGAGAATAATTAGCATACTATTCATTTACCCACAGACAACATCAACTTACTCGTTGTTCCTTTTTCCTTTAAACAAAGCATAGTTTCCACGTCGTATGTCGCGAATATCTTTGGTAACCCGCCGAAGGATTCCTAATGCATAAATCATGCAAACTAAAACAGACAATTGTTATTAAAAAGAAGAAGACGGTGAGACGTTCTGTCCAAATGTTGTAATGCAAATTATACTTACACCCACCAGCACCCAGCACAGTGAGGTATACAGCAATCTTCATAAGCATAAATGTCTTTTCTGCAAAAGCCATAGGATTTGTGTTGTATTGTAATTGAGCCAAGTAAGGGGACCATAAACAAATGTGGGTTGGAACAATGCCACCAACACCAACAAGTTGAATCAATAGTACCGGCATCTATCCACCATCATATACATTGTCAACTGTTAGTACCCTATTCTTCCTGTTTAACCTTATCCCTTTACATACCAGTTGTCCCAAGCAAAAGAGAAGAATAGAGAGAGAGATCTTGACAGGATACGGAACCCTACAAATAGGCAAATATAGTATAGTGGATATGATGAATAAAGGACAGAATGTGATTTCTTTAGCCACCTACCGAATGTATTCATTTGTACCAATAAGTATACGGGCCCAGTTTTTCCACAGTCGCAGGTAGTTTTTGATGTTCATTGAGTTACGCCAAGTGCAGTGTTGTCGAATAAGATGAATGAGATTTAACCAACGGATGGGACCAAGGCGCTATAAAAAGAATGCGGTCAATCATAAGTAAAATAATCTTCTTTGTTTTACCTTTGTATTAACAGACTTTCCATTCATGAGTCGCCTAACGTATGTTTCTTCTGTATCAGACACCTGCAAAAAGTTCAATCGGCATATGTCGCAAGCCTGGAATGTAATAGATCGAGTGATAAAATAAGTGATCACAATAAAGTTGGCGGTCAAGGTAGGTAGTACGTTGATAGCATTCAGAGCCAAAAAAGGAGGATCACGAGCATAAGTAATCACATAAGAAGGAAGATCCACCATCACCCGAAGTCCAAAAAGTACCAAAACTGAAAGACAGCCTGTTTCAAAAGTAGGCAGTAATAAAAGGTCAATAAGATTATAGTAATCAGTACTAGAATCGACCAATTTCACTTACCAAATATACTGGCCAGTCTGGAGTTGATGCTTGCATGATAACATAAAAAGAGCTATAAAATATCAAGTTAGATCCTGTATTTTCGTATATACCACATATATGTTACTTACCGGATAAAAGTAGACAGCATACAAGAAGAAGGACAAGAATAATTCTATGGAGTTAGTTAGTAGAGGTCGAATGAGGTATGTTAAGAGTTCTTACCGACGATCTTCGCAGCCCGAGGTAACCATTCATGGAAGATACTTGATTGGCTATTGATGATATTCCAAGCTTGAGTGAAGATAAATGATCCTGAGTAAACCAAAAACCAAAAAAATACAGTATGTTAAGTATTCTATTCGTTAATACTGGCATATTCATTTTTTTTTTCTTTACCGATCATTAAGAAGATACACAAAAGCACCCTGTGGGAAGGTTGTCGACATAAAAACCGAGTTGGACTAGTGAGAGATACTGTTAGTATAAAGTAATAACCATATATATGGCATAAAGATGCATAGACACACCCAGACAGTGTTTTACTTACGGTGGGAAGGTAAAGTTTGTTAGCCAGGACATGAGTGCAAATACCGCAGGGATCAGAAAGAAGTTTCCAAGAGATAGATACTGGAAGATTGTTGTCACTTGAATTCAAAACGAAGGGTTTGTGTATTGAATTAGTTACAAGTCAAGTTTCTTTTTTCTTTTTTCCCTATATTCACTTACACATTGCACAAGTTTTATACAAAGTAGATGCTTTCTTGTCAACGTAAAGCCCCGCATAGACGTATGATAGACAAGGTGGGAATGCCTTGGAGCCATATATGGAGACAGTCTATATATCAATAAGAGGTTGAGTTTATAAGCGTTAATTGAAAGCACAAGAATACTTACAATGTACCTGGTTAAAGGAGGAAGAGTAACATCAGGGATTTCGTTTGAATTCAGTAACACACCAGTAGATAAGTTGGAGATGCTATTTCCACCAGCATCGAGGAATTGATAAGTAAGGACAAGAGCACGATCAAAGGATACTTCAAACAAGACAGCAGACTTGTCAGGTATTTCCCATGACAGAATGCAAGTGAGATTCTATTACAAAGAAGAAGAAAAGAGAGGGAAAAAAAAAAAAAAGGTAAGCCGTTTATGGATTTTCAAAATTTTCAAATACCGACCATCGCCCCGTCGTCGACAAAGTATCGCATATATCTTGTTTCATCAACAGTAATGGTTTGAGTCAATGGTGTATCAGCTACAGATGTTATTTTCTTTCCAGTGGTAGAATAACTTTTGCCATCATCCAAGTAGATGTACCCAGTAGGCTTGTGTCTATTTTGACCCATACACCCACCAACTAAAATGATAGATAACAGCATATCGTCATTGATAAGGTATAATCCAGGTACGTCAAACTTTAAAATTTTAAACTTTACCTGCTGCAACAGAAACGAGATAATTTGAAAGTGATACATTGACTAAACAGAAAGATTAATACTGTTATACCTCCCCTTGTCACTGATTACCATATTGTTGTGGATAAAGGATCCAGTCATCCTCTTGTCGTGTCACCCAACCATTCTTCAGCTGATTAATATAATCTAGGTGACCATCTCGTATAAGATTTTGTTTTCCATTGAGTCGTTCCCAACATTGCGTCGTAAAAGGCACTAGGAATAGAAAAAGTTGATATCATTCATGCCGCATATTTCAAATCCCGCTTACCCGCCCATGCAATGTCTACGATTAAGAAAATAACAGCAAGGCGTAAAAGCATCCACATTTCATCTTCTTGGTATATAATACCTAATATATATATATATATATATAGGTATTAAAAGTATAACATGTAAAGGAGACTATGTGAAGGTTGATGATCAATGGAACCCCTTTTCATGCATCAAAAATCATCGTCATGCGGGGTTTAAATACAATCGTCGATATCGATAAGAGAGAGAGAGAGAGAGAGACAGAGAGACAAATTCGGTATGTATAACGATAGTCGCAAAACATAGTATCTTTATTTTATTAATATGATTGAAGCAAAGCTACAACAATTTTTTTTCATAAAATCCCTCCTCGTCTTTGTGAATAATATATGTATACTAATGCTACCAAGTAATTTACATCCCATCCACACATTTAGAATGCAGTATTCATCAAACGATCCCCAATATCCCCAAGTCCAGGTCGGATAAACCTAAAGTAGCATAGTTAAAAGTAAGTGAGCATTATCAGTTGATGATAATAAATTCCTATCAGGTGCTGCTTACCCATTCCCATCGAGATTTTCATCCACACCGGCGAGGTATATTTGAATTTCAGGGTGTTCCTTTTGCAACTGAACCACACCTTTTTGAGACTATGTAATATATCCAAGTTGGTTAGTTCTACTATTATTGGAAGAATCAATGTAACTTACGCCAAGAATGCCAACAAATTTGATGTTTTCACCAGGAATACCCCATTCTTTCAACATGTTAACAGTGGCCACAGCCGTATTACCTAGATAAAAAGACAATCTGAGTTCCATAGTCATTTTAGAAGATCGTTTTTTCTTACCGGTTGCCACAATAGGATCCAATACATAGCATAAATCAACATTAGGGTTTTCAGGAAGCTTGTTATAGTATTCCACTGGTTGCAAAGAGACCTAAAGAAGAAGAAGAAGAAAGTCAATACGCATACCCCATTTTCCAAATATTTCTATCAATGATACATTACCTTTTCTCTGTAGAGCCCCAAATGTAAGATTGGTGCTTCAGGAAACATGGACAAAAACCCTGAAGCAAGTGTAAAAGGTGAGTGGGAGTTTAATATCTTTTTTTCAAACACTTACCATCCACCAAACTAAGACCAGATCGCAAAACAGGGACAAGAGCAATACGCTGCTTCAATTCAGAAGATTGGAACGGTTCGTAAGGTGACATGAGCTACAAGCGAAGAAGAAGATGCATAAACATAAATACAAGTTATCATCAAGTCTTTTTTTTTTTTTTTTTTTCATTCTCTTACCGTTTTTTCATGAGACAAAGGCAAGTCAATTGAGGCTTCATAGCTTAATAAAGTAGCCAAGTCATGGACCAGACCTCTTGTTACCTTGGACGATTGAGAAGCTTCTCGTAATTGAGATAACTTTGTGGCCACCACCGGGTGTTGACTAATGTGTACAGAGCCAGTCATTATATAAAGTATTGAGTATTGATATAGTGTGTGAGAATATATTGAGATAAAAGAAGCGAAAGAAAGAGATTAAATAGCGAAACGTGGATTTCCCCCTTTTACCCCTGGGTCGTGAGTATTTTCAAAGTATCGTTAATTTTTAAAATCCCGATATCTTGAAACCCAAAGTGGGTCAGCAGGACAGTCAGTGCATAAATAGGCCGGAAATGACCGCCTCCTCCTTTTTGTTTTTTTTTTTTTTTTCATTTTCATTTTTCATTCTCTTTCACTTTTTTTTCTTTATCAAACCTTCCCCTCAAATTCATTATGACTATACCTGACGATGTTGCTCAGGACCTTTTGTCTTCCATGGAAGCCATGCGCCTAGACCAACAACGTTTGACTGAAAAGGTAATGACACTAGATGAACCACTTTTTTTTTTTTTTTTTTACTTCTTCTCTTTACTAATTATGCCTTTTACTTTAATCTTACATAGGTCAGCAAGCTATTGGCAGGAAAAAACTCCCCTTCTCCTACGTGCTCTTCTCCAACTACCACTGTAACGGCCAAGATTGAATCAAGCAAGGGATCCGACATCTCTTCGTTCTATCCTCAACGGGTGATTCTCACTAGTAAGTAACAATCATTATATCAATATAAAAAACGTGGGAAAAGTGCAAAGAACTGCTGGGTGAGCATCATACTCACTCTTTTATACGTATTATCATTATTTGTAGCTTATCCAAGTCAACATGGTGTACGTCCTGAACCTTTGGTATGGGGTGCCAATAATGCAGAAGAGCGTGGTCCTGTGATTGCCTCGCGTCATGCTGAAAGTATCAAAAAAAGGTAAGACACAATAACTTGTCAATATTATTATATACTTATCTGTTCCACTTTTATTTTACAATTAATAGGAATGCCATCGGTGCTTATGGTGGGTCCTATTGTATCTATCGCGCTCTTGCTGTGGCCATTGGTGATCTCCCCAACAATCATCGCCCCAACTTTAATATGACGGAACCCACTTTTGATGTTCCTCCTAATGACCAATGGTTTGATTCCACCAAGATTGTATCTCTCGATCCCTGGGGTCATATGGCTCCCACTATCTTCAAGGCTGAATATGATAAAGGTCTTGATATCCGACCTACTATTGCTGTCACTCGGGCGCATATGACTATGGCTGAAATGGAAATGAACGTCCAAAACGGGAAATTGGAAGTAGATGGTAAAATCGTGGTGAATAGTCGTGGTGATCTTGCCGTGTCCAAAGCTGCAGTGGAACCTGTTTGGTACCTTCCTGGCGTGGCTGCTCGTTTTGGCATTGAAGAAGGCTTACTCCGTCGAGCCCTTTTGTAAGTAAACCGCTATTGGAGAAAAAAAAAGACATGCTTATACTACTTACTCATTACTAATGGAATTATCTTTTATGATGACTACAGCGAAGACACTGGCGGTATGTATCCTGAACTCATCACTCGCCCGGACCTGAAAGTCTTTTTACCTCCTATTGGTGGAATCAGCGTGTATATCTTTGGCAATCCTGCATATATTTCAGGTAAACTTTTTATAATGCGATTATATCGACCTGACTAATGTATATTTTGGCATATTGTAGATGCCTCAAAGAAACTGACATTGCGTGTACACGATGAATGTAATGGATCTGATGTATTTGGTAAGTATAGCTCAGGAAGAGTTCCGAAATAGACTAGCTGGATTCGAAAAAAAAGAATGCATATTAACGAATTTGTTTTACCAAACAGGCAGCGATATATGTACCTGTAGACCATACTTAATCTTTGGTATTGAAGAATGTGTCAAGCAGGCTCAACAAGGTGGTGTTGGTGTTATCGTCTACTGTAAGTAATCAGTTTACATACTTAGTGTGAACATTCAGATACTAACCATTTTTTTTCTTTTTTAATCCTGTTATAGTCCGAAAAGAAGGTCGTGCTTTGGGCGAAGTAACAAAATACCTTGTCTATAATGCTCGTAAGTTGTATCCAGTATCTTTGTGCGCTTGTCGGTTTTATTTACCCATATTCTCATTTGACAAACTTCAGGTAAACGACAAGCTGGTGGTGACACTGCTGACAATTACTTCTTACGCACAGAATGTATTGCTGGTGTTAAAGATATGCGGTTCCAAGCCTTAATGCCCGATGTATTGCATTGGCTTGGTATAAAGAAGATTGATCGAATGATGGTATGCAAAAAAAAAAAAAAAAAAAAAAAAAAAAAAAAAAAAAAAAAAAAAAAAAACTCTATGCACCCAACTAACGAATCCTTACAATCTCTCTCTCATTTATTATTCTAGTCAATGTCAAATATGGTAAGTCAATATTATTCATACATCCCCATTATCTCATTATTAACATATGCTTTTGCTTTGTTTTGTAGAAACATGATGCTATCGTTGGATCTGGCATATCTATTATAGAACGTGTGCCTATTCCCGAAGAACTAATTCCAGCGGATTCTAGGTAAGAGAAAAGAACAAGTAATTTGACAAGAAAAGCAGTGATTGGAAAAGAGATTTATTTTTATTGTGGCGGGTAACACTGCTTTTGTTTTGACAATACAGGGTTGAGATAGATGCCAAGATTGCTTCTGGTTACTTTACAAGTGGACAAGTTCTTACAGATGATCAACTCGCCAAGGTGAAGGGACGCGACTGGGAAGACATCGAACATTAGTGGGCCATCACAATTGGCTTTATAATCCTCTCTTTAGTTTAACTACTACTACAATTACCTATATATACATTCCTTTTGACTCATCATATGATTGTTGACAGTATATCAAATAAAGAAATACTTTTATCATATCTCTGTCGTCTTGTACTAAATGTGTCTACTCTTATGTCTTCACGTGTCCATTTTTTTTTTTTTTTTTTTTTTTTTTTTTTTTTTTTGTAGATGGGTGGGGAATCTTGTAGGTCTGGACTAGACGGGATTTCAATTTATGGGATCGGGATTTTTGAATTCATGCCGACAGGAGCGGTCTTTGAATTTAGTCGTCATAAATTAACGAAAAGCTGATAACACATAGAGTATACGCCGACCTTTTAATATCGATACAGCCAAAGTACTGTTTATTTTGATGACTATTGTTTATTATTAAAAATTTAGAGGAGAGTAATACTATATGAGATTAAGACTAAACTATGTAAGGGTAGAAGTAAAGGTAAAAAATATAAGTGTATACTACAGATCTGTACAGCACATGATTTAAATAGTGTTGTTGACTATACTTGTAAATTAGCGATAATGACCAGACAGAGAAGCAAATAAGGCCATTTTTTGGAATTAAGGATACAAAAACAGATTGCCAGAGTTTTCGGAATCACGTTGTTGGAGTCGTAAGCGTCGCTTTCGTTCCCAAACAGCACGGAATACTGACCGTACTTGATCAGTGTTTTCATTCCAGTTAGCCTGTGCAAGTCCCACCACTGTTTAATCAAATAAAAGCGAATACATGTAAGTAATATACCAATGTGTCTTTTTTTTTTCCTTCCTTTTTCACCATTTACCTTTTTCTACTTGTTCCGGTTGATACACAAAGTTCCAAGTTGAGCAATAATCTGCGGTTTGAGGATCAAAGTCTGGATCGTAATTGTCATTTCCTATAAAGGGAAAGTAGATCAAAGTGATCAATCGATTCCCTTCATCTGTGTCGAAGCTTGTTGTTGCTGTTGATGGGAATACAGTACATGGCCCCAAAGCGTATCGGTATCTATTGCCGTGTTTCTGAGAAGAATCCGATCCATCTGTTGTATGATTGTCGGGGGATGTCGCGCCACTGCCAATTTCATCGTCCTGTTGCCCTTCTTGCTGTTTATCACGCTGAATTAGGTATTCGTCTTGTTGTTGTTGTTGTAGATCGGCGATAATTTCGATATCCTTGGTTGGTTCATTGCCAATTTGTCGTATGGTTTCGTTGATATTTTCCTTTGGCCACCCAGCTCCAACCGGCCAGCCATCAATACCGTGTCGTTTTACATAGCCCTCCGCACGATCAAAATGAGGAGCAGTTTGAATATCGGCACTGAGATCCACGGCCAATACTATGTCAGCTTTACGTTGACCAATAAGAGGGAAGAAGGGTATGTTGTTGTCCATGCCAGCGTCCATCAAGTGTATGTGTTCAGAATTGTCAAGGTCTAGATGTTGATCCTGTGAAGATTTGTATCTGTCATGTGTGTAAAACGGATTAGGGTACACTGCCGGTGAGATGGGATGATAAACTGAAAGCGATTTTTGATACCGCCCGATCGTTTCGTCAGCCATTCGCAAGGCGGATGCCGGTAAGAAGCTTCTGATTTCTTGATAAAAGTGTATTGTACTGGCTGAAAAGGCGGACCCAAACATTCTATTGGATATAAAGTCAAGCAAGGCAAATTAGTTAGTAATCTGACCTTTTTTTTCTTTTTTCTGTTTTCAATATTTTACCCTAACAAACTGTCCAGCCTTTGTTCTGGTAGTCGTTCCATGTTTTTGCCGTCAATAAACTTTCGTCCAAATGCCCACATTGGTATCCACGCTATAAAACAATATAATGTTCTTGTTAGTAGCTGTTCATATATACTATTTGTTACCCATTTTGATTCCTTACCATCCAATTCTTCGGATCCAAATTCATAAGCCGTGAATTCAAACCATTGGTAGGTATGCGTATCATCTTCATCATCGGTGTTTTCGTTGTGGTGACCAACAGATTCTCCGGGTACGCATTCCTTGTCCTTGTCTTGATTTTGAGATGCTTCAGGTTTTGCTTCCATGTTGTCGTTGAGATCTTGTCGCACCACGCAGTAGATAGGCAGAGGTTGGCTTCCATCTTCAAAGAATCGGCGCTGACTAGATAGCTTCATATCTTTCTTGTCCAGTAATAGTTCCTCTTTTTCGTCACCTTCGTCGCCATCATTAGTTTTGCTTTCCAGGACTGTTCTTGTGTATAATGTAGCTCCAATCAATGTTCCAAATAGATCCACCAGATTAACAGTGCTTTGTTGAAGATAGCGTTGCCCGATCCCCTGTAGCAGTAACTTAGCATTTTGTGTGGAATCGGCAGCCATAGACAAGACATGAGATACACTGGCAATATGGGTTCCAACATGCGATTTAAGGTGCTGCACCATGGTGTCGGGATCGCAATTGGTGAGTACGCTATAGTATAAAGACATGGCCCAGGTGGAACCCGAGATACCTAATATAACATAGCCAAATATACGTCAGTATTTTTTCAAGTTTCATATTTAAATGGTTTACCTGCAATATAAGCGACACAATCTAATGCGCCAGATTCCTTCATTGCCTTCATATATCCTGTTAAGCCTAACATAGCACGGTAACCACCACCACTGGCATAAGACATTATAATCAAGATTAGTTAGTATAAGGCAATGGAAACATAACAACCTTTATCTTACCTTGAAGCAATACCAATGATTGGGATGTCTTCGATTTCGACATCAAGTATATCGACACCGATGAATGAAGCAAAAGCAGCCCGTTGATGTTCCAATCGTTTATGCAAAAAGACTTGTTCTTCTTGAGCCATGTTTGAACCAAATCTAATATGACAAAGTTAGTAACAGTCAACGTCTTTTCTATTTTCGTTTTATTACCTAACCACTGCATCCTTGTTGAGTTCAGGATTAGCCACAGTATCCTTCACATCCTTCACAGAGTCGATAATATCAGTAAGAGTCATCGTATCCCAGAGATTCGTCAATGCATCACGTAGTTCAGTCGCTGACAAGACCTGCAAGTTTTCCACCAGGGAGACCTTGCTTAGAATGGTTCGTGTAAATTGGTCTTGAAGTTCCATGAAGTTCGCCTTTGCTTTTTCAATAATGCTGTCGTCCTGATCAATGTTGATGTTACTGTCGTCGTCGTTGCATTCCAAGGCGGTAATAGGTAAAACTAAAGAGGAGAATAAAGGTCGTTGATAGTTGGTGGTGGTTGGTAGAGGAAGACGAATAATTGTAGGCTTAGTTTTGTGTTGTGTTGACTTTATTTGTTTCCGATCAAGTGTTGAATGTTGCACCCCAGAGTAAACAAGGCAGGTACTGGCAAGAATGGACAAAAGAGGCCATTTGCGTACAAGCGCAGACATCAATAATTGTAGAAGTGATATAAAATAAAAATAAAAAAATAAAAGAAGAGAGAGAGAGAGAAGATCAAATAACTCTTCCCCATATTTTTAAAATCGGGAGGCGGGATTTCAAAAAAATGACATCCAATCCACAAATCCATCCCCTCCAATACATGCCTTCACAATGGCTTTAAGATTTAGATTTCCCATTCCCTTTTTATTCATGCGCATTTATCCAATATACTAAACTAAAATTAATGTAATGTTAGAAGTAAAAAGGTAAAAGAGGTAAGGTAAAATGAATAGAAGAGATAAATCTAGTAAAAGGTGGAGGGACGCTTGGCTTGGTAAAGAGAGCGGTTGGCCTTTTGGACACGTTGAAGACGGTGAGGCAAGGGGAAGGCAAGCTTGGGAGTCAACAATTGCTTGATGTATTGACGACGGACATCGGCAACAGCGATTTCAGCAACCTATCGAAATTAATGCAAAAGTGTCAATCAATGGTATTTTCAAATCCCGACATGTCAATCCTTTTTTTTTTTTTGGAAAATCAACTTACACGGATGATTTGAATGTTACCGAAACGAGATCGATGACGAGCAGCCATATCTTGATAACAAGTACCAACAGCTTCAACACGAGACATACCACGGTATTCCTTGTACATGTTGTGAGTGCCAGAGCGAGAATCGTATCGAAGCCAGATACCAAAGTTCTTGATTTGTTCAGGGCGCTTTTCAAAGATCTATCAATAGGTCAGGGATGAAGTGAGTTGGTTATCATGTTATAGGTGAATGTTCCCCTTCCCCCTACTTACTTCGTTGACAGAGACGATTTCACCAGCAGTCTTCTTGACCTTGCGGAGTTTGGCCAAGAAGTACCAGAAACGAGACTTGGCCACAACATCGTTGGGGGCAAAGATTCTCATACGGTAAAGCTTGGGGGTACGGTCTTGCTCAGAGGGGAGCTTGCGACCAACCACTTGATATTCGTGGAACTATTAAAAAAAAAGAGTGAATGGAATGAGTCCAACATGTATTTTGATTGTCCAGTTCCATCCCATCCATCTGTCGATCCATCCATCTGTTTATCCATTTATTTAACCGTTTATTTTGCATAATCCATCGAATCATGTTCATTTCATCGTAATTAAAAGTATTCACTTACTCTAGCCATTTGCCGATAGTGAAAGAGAGAGTGTCCAATTTGTTTGGCCCACTCATCAATCCTTTAACTCAGCTCCGTGCCTCCGCATTTCCTTTTGTGTGTGTCGGCGGTTAAATATTTGTTCATTCGAAAATGCAAAGGCGCAAGATAAGATAAAAACTTGGTTCATGTAATAAATAGTTAGGGAACATAATCGACAGAACCTGTACTTCAAACATTTACAGGACGTTTCAAATTTAATACATAGTAGTAGATAAATAAACAAAAGTAAAAGATATTTAATAAAACCGCAACTGATAATATTGCACCATCTTTTTTTTTTTTATTAGTTTGATAAAGAGAGTGAGAAGGGAAGGGGTATGTTACATCCACACGTACACACTGTATATCAAGAATACAAGTAAAAAGTTTAAAAGAGGATACAAATCATAGAAGAAAGGGGGAGAGTAAGGGTAACAACTAGCTATTTCTAATTGAAGAATTTTCGATTGGGAGAATGACCAAAGAGGATGACACGAAGTTGGGGAAGCATCTACACAGATAATGATGAGAGAGAGAGAGAGAGGATATTAGAGGCTGTTCATTATACATGATTATGTACAACTTACATCTTCCTTGACAATTTCCAAGCGAGCTTCGAGGGTGTTGTCCACAACAATCTTGCCCTTTAAACCAGTCAAGATAACACCGCCAGAGCTACAATAGACAAAGAAAAAAAAAAAAAAAAAGTGAGTCAACCTACAATCATACCCTTTTCTGTCCGATGAGATACCCTTGTTTTCTTTTTACTTACTTGGAGGATGGTAGATAATCATTACTGATAGTAAGGTTCAAAGTAGATTTCAAAGTCTTTTCGAATTCTTCTTTAGCAAATGTGATGGCATCCTGGACCTTGTCAGTGTCTTGTTCACGGCAGTTGATGGCAATGTCAGATTCCATGAGAGTATATGCACCTTGAAGTACCAATTTGTTCAACAATTCAGCATAAGCAGATTCGTCAGAGGACAGGGCTTGAGTGCGAGATCGGGTTTCTTCAAACAAATCATCCAGTACATGTTCACGTTCTTGTAAGGTACGAAGGCGAGCTTTGTTGATATGATTGGATTGGGAGCTAAACAATAGTTTAACAAAGTAAAAAGAAAAATGTGTTAGTTTATCATCAACTCCCTCTCCTTTTTTTTTTTTCCACTGGATAATCAACTGCTTACATTCGTTTTTGTACTTCGGCTTGTTTGATTTTACGTTCAAAGACGGCTTCAATGTTGAGGGATTCTTGACGGACAATTTTCGCCTAGAGAGAAGCATCGTGGTATAAAAAAGTTAGTGAAAGACCTTTTTTTTTATGATAGTAGCATCAATTGTATTCTTACCTTTTCAATGTTGAATTCTTCATCAGCCTTAAAAAGAAAAAGAAAAAGTAGTTAGTATAATGAGCAAGTGCATTTTTGTACTTGATCACGACACTGTCAAGTATCAGGCAAGTAATGGCATCCAAACATGTTTACTTACCTTGACCTTGATTTCACGAGCCTTTTCGAGAGCTTCTTGTTTGATGAAGGCCACCTATGCAATATAAAAGTAACAATGATGTGTATGAGTATACTGTGTAAACTTGGTATATTTTTGTTTATCCTTTGACTTTACCATCTTTTTCATTTCATTGAAGACTTCATCATCATTCAAGGCGCGAGGAGTAGCCATAGTGTTTAAAACTAGTAAAAGTAAATAAATACATTAGTTTTCATACATTTATTGTTTTAGTATACACATACCTTGTTTTTGTTTGGAGAAAAGAAAGTAAAAGAAGAGCGAGCTGGGCAATTGAAAAAAGGAGGCGAAAAGTTAACGCCTACTGGTTTCGAATTTAAATCCCGATCAGCAAAAAATCATATCGAGGTAAATCAAAAGTATGCACCCAACTAATAATAAAAAAAAGAATGTCATTTAAGGTAAACAGATAAAAACGTGTTTTTTTTTATTTCAATATATATATAGATAATAAGAATGGATTTACAAAGCAAAACAAAAAGAGGAAGATATAAATAAAAATGATGATAGAGACTATAAAGCTAAAGTAGCTGTTTAACAAAGTCTATGTTGTTGTGAGTGAGGTGTATAAGTCAATATGATGACAATGTAAAAAAGGAAAGGGGAGGGGAAGAAGGAAGTATCAATTAGAATCGAGCAGTCAATTTCCTTAAGACTTCCTTTTGTGCATCCACAGACAATCCTTCCAACATCTTGGTGAATCCTTCCACAACAGCATCTTGATCAACAGCACCCAAGGAGACCACTTGTTCGGTTAAACCTTCAGATTTGAGCTTGGCCACACGTTGATCGATCAAATCAGCACGTTTATCGAACCAGTCGACCACACCATGATCATCACCTTCATAAGATTCAGTAGTTGCGCCAGTTGTGTCGGCAAGATACCATTGTTGTAATAATGATTGCATATCCTTGCGAGAGAGTCGGTTGTTGGCATCCACCATCTTGCGGAATGTGTATTCTTCCATCAATCGACGACGCACACGCCAGTAGAAGTATTGTCGAGCAGAGCGCCATTCCAATGATTTTCGGATCACACCCTTAGCTTCCATGCGTCCAGCACGGTCATGCAAGTCGGCAAACTGAATGGCGATTTGTTGATACACAGGGAGGAGTTCTTGTTCACGAGCTTCCACCAATTTCTTGATTTCAGTCTTCTTGTCAGAGTCTTCGGCACCCAAAAGTTCGTTCAGTTGACGCTTCAGATCAGCATAGGTAGGGTCCAAGCGTTCCATAGTAGCCAAAAGTTGAGGACGACGGTACTTGATTTCCACGATACCTTCAGGTTCCAAAACACCACCACGAGCTTGCACATCAGCATACATTTCCATGTAGTCTTCGTTGATAGTAGGATCAATTACCACCCAAGCACCACCACGAAGTTCACCATTAGGGATCACATACACAAAGACAGGTTGTTTATAGTGGGTCAAAGCATCAACAATTTGGGCACCATACTTGAGCACTTCGTGATACATGTCTCGTTGGCCACCAGAGAAACCACGCCAGTTAGCAAAGATAATCAAAGGCAATTGTTCACCCTTGTTAAAGTCGTTGATAGCTTGAGCAGTCTTGTAAGCAGAGTTAGGGAACCATACACCACCAGCTTCCATAAAGACTTGTTCCTGAGAGTCAGCATTGGCAGGATCGGCGGGCACAATGTTTTCCACAGTACGTGTTTCGACAGCCACAACACCCATAGGGATACCACCAAGTCGAGCACGACCCACAACCACAGTACGAGCCCATCCACTGAGAGTTTCCACAAAAGATCCATGATCAAAGAATCCGCTGAGCCATTTACCATTTTCGTTCTTACCAGTTAAGAAGAAACGAGGATCAGAAGGACCCTTGGGAGGCATGTATTCGATTTCACGGTCAACAGGGTCAGATCCAATACGCATTGTCACAGGGGCACCACGATGTTCAGGTACATAAGACAACCATTGAGTAATCTTAACAATACCTTCCAAATCATTTTCGGCAGTTAAGTGAGAGACACCATTCTTGTACATAATTTGAGTACCACCAAGTTGGAGGTTAGATGTATAAACTTCACGTCCAAGAACCTTGTTCAAAGCAGGAGCACCAGTCAAGATAATAGGTTGTCCTTCGTTTTGCACAGTACGTTGACCGAGACGGACCAAATATGCACCAATACCGACCGATCGACATGTCACCAAAGTGATAGTAAAGATATCATCGTAGGCCCGAGAAGTAGCACCAGCAATCAAGGCGGAACCACGCAAGTTTTCCACACCCAATCCATCAGTATGACCAATGACATCAGTAATCCGGAATCGCTTTTCTCCAGCTTCTTCAATTTCTTCCACCAATACAGATTTACCATCACCGCTTCGGACAAGATTATCATATTCGTCAGGCAAAAGATACAAATACTTGAAACCTTGAGCAGGGTTGGCATTATCCTTCCAGGCAGCACGGAATCGACTGATCAGTTCATCAGCAAGGCCAATACGAGCACCAGAGTTAGCAGAGAGATACACACGAGGAAGACCGAGTTGACGAGCATATTCGGAAGCCTTGTAGAATACCATATCTTCTTGTACACCAAAGGAGCCAATCTTGAAAGTAATGTCATTAGCAATAGCAACAACGCGACGACCACGAGGATAATCAGGGGTACGAAGAGTCAATAGCCAGGCCACCATACCCACAGTGTTAGTACCAGGAGCACGGTCGATTTCTTGCAAGTTGTTGTCATCATCCAAAACCAATTCTTTAGCTTCCACTACATGGTTAGGGAGTTTAAGAGCAGAGTCAGTCTTCATAGCTTGAGCCCATTGGTTGTTGACAGCTTGACGGAATAATTCAGGGAAGTCATAGACATAAGTAGTTCCCATCAAGTGAGCCTTGTAACGACGAGGTTGTAACCATTCCTTTGTAGGGTGAGGGATAGACAAAGGTTGCATGTGCATAGAGCCAGGGATCTTGCCAACAGACTTCAACACCCATCCACTCTTTTCAGTCTTCACTTCTTGATACACATCCACCTTGAGAATAAATCCAGACACATTATCCACAGTGAATCGCAAAGGAATGATAGGAGCATCAGGACGTTTAGATTGAATGTTGAATCGGATTTCAGCACCAGTGACACGGAGTTTCCAGAGACGCTTGCCATGTCGATCCACAAAGTCCTTGAGAGCATGTTCGACTTCATCAGCTTCAATAGCAAAGGTAGGAATAAAGTTGATGAAGAGGTGATTACAGTCAGAGTTCTTGTATTCATGGCTAACGATTTCCAATGTGTCAAGGATATCATTCAACAAGCGATCACTTTCAGAGATCAAATAGTCCGCCGTTCGCATAGAGTTCTTGACACGACCAGGGCGCACCAGAGCACGGATAAAGAATCGGCAATCAGATGGGTTTTCCTTGGCGACTGCGTAGTAGACATGCATTTGACGATTTTCAATAAAGCAAGGCTTGATGTCAAAGTTAGACAGACGAGCAAGTTCCAATTGATAAGCCATAGCAGGTTCGATGTGTCGGATAGTTTCGTCTTCCAAGTAGTCTTGACCTTCACGGAAAGTGTAGTAATCGGGCCATTGATTAGCACGGCAAACAACCACGGTGATACGACGAAGATTGGCCTTGCGGAATTCAGCAGTATGAGCACTGATCAAGCTGGCAATCTTGGGTCTCCAGTAGTTAGCACCATCCACATCGTTAGCATCAGCACGCACAGCAATGTTCAAGATGTTTTCCATACGTTCTTGTTTTGGTTCGGTAGTCTTGTTGTTCATGAGCATAGGTGAGAGAGGTTCTTCTTCAAAGGCCGATAAGATACGAGGTAGTTCAGCTTGAAGTTCATCCAATGAGTGCACAGCAGCCATAGCACCAGTACGGACAGGTTCTTCTTCAGTCTTGTTGAGTAAGAAGGTCAAATCAGAGTAAGAGGCAATACGCTTGTTGTTATCACCGAGACCGACAGCAGATTGAAGCAAGAATTTCCAAGCAATGACATAGGGTTGGTGTTCCAAGTTGTAAGCCACGTCCAAAATCTTGTAAGCATGGTAAGATCGGCGACAATAGACTTCCAATGCAGCCAAAGCAATATAGCTATCTTCATGGTAGAAGAAGTTGGGCAAAACATCAAAGACGTTGAATTTAGTGTCAATCAAGTCCTTGAAAGCGTCGTAGCTTGGTGTACGGTATTCAGAGCCACCACCATAAACACTTTCGGTAACAGAAGACTTGAGGATGTTATACATTTGAGTTTGACGTTCTTCATAGGATGGCAATTGACAAAGAATCAGGTATTCACGCGCCTTGAGAGTAACCTTTTGAGTAGCCCGGCTGTCGATTTCGGAGAGACGCTTCAAGATGGGTAAGAAACATTTGTCCAAAGCATCAGCAGAGGTGGAAGGATAGATAATGTCCAAAAGCATGAGCACCAAATTGTTCTTGATATTCACCTTGGCATGAGACAGAATAATACCGAGTACCTTTTCCAAATCGTCCTTGTTTTGATCACGGAGAGAGAGGATGACTTCTTCTTCGCGGCTTTGGCTACCAAAGAGGACTTCCACATCGTAATATTGTTCCATCAAATTCACATACACCGAGTATTCATGTTGCTTCAATCCCTTGTTGTAACGATTGGCGATATCAACGATAGGTGCAACAGCAGTCTTGAATGCACTGGCTTCGGATTGAGTTGTCAAGTTGTCGCGAGCAAAAGTTTCAATCAGTTGGTTGATTTCTTGAGCAGGGAATGCACGCTTTCCATTGTTAGATTCTTGAAGAAGAGTATGCAATTGTTGTTCGAGACGATTAGGAATACGACTTGACAGCACCGACATGACAGCATTCATTTCAGAGTATGGAAGTTCAGGGTCACGCAGGATGGCAGTCAAATCTTTCACCACAGTTTGGATCAAAGCTTGATTGTCATAACCTTGTAACACATATTCGAGGACATTCTTGGTAGCAGTGAAGCGTTGATGGGCCTTGTCACCGACGATATGAGGAGGACCAAATTGAGGCACCTTACCAGTGAATGGCAAAGCATGCTTGACACGGCTGGGATCATCCAAAGACAAGATACCGATAATATCACCAGCTTCAAGAGTTGCACCGACTTGTTTGATGAATTGCACATGACCGTCTTCAGAAGCAACCAGAGGCATATACATTTTCATGACCTATTAATATAATCAGTTGAAAAGGATTAGAATCAATCCTACTACCTGCTTTTTGTTCCTTTACGACTGGAAAGGTCATCCAAGGGACACATCATCCCTGATCTTTTCCTTTTTTTTTTTTTTTCCATTCCCATTTCCCTATTTAGTGTTGTGCCTTACCTCGATTTCAGCATAAGCTTCACCAGATTTAATATGGTCACCATTTTCAAGTAGCAAGCTAACCAGTTTACCAGGAGAAGGACTTCGTAGTTGAGTAGGATCACTTTCCTTTTCCAATAAGCAGGTCTTGCCATCAATCATCAACCGAGTGGCTTGTACTTCTTCACGAGAGTAAGTGGTATGAGAGCGACCATTCAATGACACCAAGAGACCACCATCAGATAAATCGCGAACACCAACTTGAGTCTTGGTACCATTCAAGTAAAGGGCATAAATACCAGGAGCAGATCGGGTGACAGTGAAGTTGTAGCGTACGTTTTCATAGATAAAGTCCACAGTGAAGACAGTTTTCAAAGATTCCTTGCTTGGGACTTGACCTTTTTCCAAAGAGAGCTTGTATTGTTGCCAGCATTCTTCGGATGCCATATGAGCCTTAGTAACAGCACCACAGAAGATGGCCAACATAGTATCAGGACGTTCAGCAGTCAATTTCTTTGAGATCAACATATCCAACCAGCCAGTATTGATTGTATTGTCGGCAAAATCAGGTGTTTCCAATAGTCGAATGATATATTCCACAGTTGTTCTAAAATCACCACGAATAGAGAGTTCCTTTAAAGCAATGACCATGTTTTTACGAGATTGTTGACGATTTTCCCCATAAGCAAAGATGTGACCAAATTGAGAATCAGCATATTCATGCATTGCACCAGATGAGACCACTGAGAAGTAACCCCAGACATTTGTACTGGATCGGAAGTTGAGTTCTTGCATGATACCACCAGAAGGTTTGAACCCAGCATCTGGATTTTCGGCAGTGATACGGACAGCGATGACATGACCCTTGGGAACAGGACGACGATGAGATTGAAGAGAGGTAGGGTTTTCCAAATCAAAGTCGATATCTGAGGAGCTGTTGGGTTGCACACCATACAAGACGCGGATATCACGAATACGATGCAAAGGAATACCCATAGCAATTTGAAGTTGAGCAGCAGGCAAATTGACACCTGAGACCATTTCAGTAGTAGGATGTTCGACTTGAAGACGAGGGTTAAGTTCCAAAAAGTAGAACTTTTCATCATAATGACTGTAAAGATATTCCACCGTACCAGCAGAGACATAACCCACCAATTTACCAAGACGGACAGCAGCCTTTTCCATTTGTTCAAAGATTTCAGGTTTGGCGATAGTGACAGGAGCTTCTTCGATAATTTTTTGGTGACGACGTTGGACTGAGCAATCACGGCCAAACAAACTGATAGCATTACCATATTGATCCGCCAAAAGTTGGACTTCCAAGTGACGAGCATTACCAGCCAGTTTCATGATAAAGATAGGAGACCCGGGGATTTCACCTTGGACTTGATGGAAGGCTTGCTTGAATGTAGAAGGATCGTCCACTTTACGAATACCTTTACCACCACCACCTTCAGAGGCCTTGATCATGACGGGATAACCAATCTTGTCAGCAGAGGCCAAACCTTCTTCAGCAGTCTTTACACAAGCAGAGGAGTAGGCAGCATCAGGGACAATAACATGGCCATTATTATCCAAGGTTGTTTCGGTTACACCATCACCACTCCAACCCATAGTAGGCACGTCAGCGCTTTGTGCCACAATGGTAGAAGAGATTTTGTCACCAAGAGATCGCATTGCTGAAGCAGGAGGACCAATGAATAGACATTTATATTTGGATTTCGCCAGCATTTCAGGTAGACGAGGGTTTTCAGAAGCATGACCCCTAAAAGTTACAACAATAGTAAAAAAAAAAAAGAGAGAGTTAGCAACAATTCTTTACCCCAAATCCCCAAGCCATTTCCCTATCATATTTTCCTAACTTACCATCCAGCCCATACAGCATGCACAGCAGTGCGTTCAGCCACATCCACAATCAAATCCACGTTGGCGTAATTGTTGTTATTTGATCCACCAGGTACTTCCACATAGTTATCAGCCATACGAATGTATTCAGCATTAGCCTTCAAATCTTCAGGAGTTGCCATCACCGTGAATTCAATAGCGCGTTCGTTACCAAAGGTTTCATAGGCCCACTTTCGTACTGATCGAATTTCCTTCATAGCAGCCATACCATTGTTAGCAATCAAGACCTTGGAGATGACAGTGTGACCTTCGTGAGCTTCCACAAACTCTTTGACAGGATCTTGAGGAGCCTTTTCGACAGAATTCCCACCTACAATTAAAGAATTATGAGTATTACTTTTTATATCTATACCTTTTCTTCTTTTCATACATACCCAAAAAGTGACTTGGTAAACTTTTGTGATCAACCATTAGAGTGTATTAGTTTGATATGCGTGTTGTTTGTTGTATTGGCGAATTAGTTGTATGTAGACAAAAGAAGGAGTCAATTGTTTCTTTTATACCAAAACGAAAAATAAGGAGGAGGGAAAGAAGGGGAAGAAGATTATTCCTCTAATACAAGAGAAGATTAAACAAAGTCGTAAAAAAAAAAAAAAGAAAAAAAAAAGTTGGAAGGAGATTGAGAGAAAGAAGAAGAAAAAAAAAAAAAAAAAAGGATTTCTTTACGTTGGGTTTTAAAAAACTTGAAGGAGCCAAAAAAAAATTGTTGAGGGGCGGAATGCGAAATGTTTGAGACCCCACCTATGGACGGATAGGATTGCCCCAACCACGGCAATACTATCAAGTAAAATGATAGGTTAGTCTTTCCTTTTTCCTTTGGGGTCACCAATGGCTTTTCTGTGCCTTGAAAAGATTTGGGGAGCGAATTGAAAGTTTTTTTTTTTTTTTTTTTCCAGGGGGTGATTGAATTAAGCTATACAAAGGCGTATCAAGCATTCGACTTCTTTTCTTTCTTTATCATCACTACTGACTTTATTCTCACCTATTGATGATCAGCATGCAGTATTCATACCACACTTTATTATCATCTCTTCGCACCACACATATATACACTTTGTCCCGCCCATTGCTTTACATAATGACATGTCATCATTCAACATGATCCTCTTTGATGTCGGCTGAAGATGACAGTGATAACTCCAAAGATGTGCGTTTGACCAAACATGGGTTTATTTCATTTTTGTTTTTACTTTCGGCTTTCATTTCGTCATTTTGAATGATAAGAATGAAAAATCCCGCTCTTCTCCATCGCCCCCAAAAGATGGACTTTTTGCATGAATAGTCGCACAAAAACAGAATCCTGTGTGTAACCATTACGATTATGAAAGCGATTGTTAAGAAAGACAGACACCAGGGTCTATAATATTAAAAAAAAAGTCTGTTAGGACCATCAAGACTGACAGCGAAAGTAATCTATTTTCAAACGCCGATGAAACAGGAAAGTCCGACATGCATAATTTTAAAAAAGTTCAGGTTTTTTTATTGTTCCAAAATGATATATATTATATGTAAGTATTTTACTACACTATAGGAGATGAGGGAATAAAAAGAAGACAGACCATATAATAAACATAATACACAAAGAGATAAAACAAAGAATCAACAAACGATCGATTCATCATGTGCTAGTCACATACACTAGTAAATACCATCTAAAACCACCGGCAAACAAATAAAGAGAAGACGTATACTGTATATACAAAGTGATAAAAGGAGAAGAGGTCATAAAATAAGTAAAAAAAGAGACATATAAGGTGTCGATAGCCCGATGATCACTTATTGATAATTGATCGTGTTTGGTATAATCCCAGCAGCGGCAGCAGCAGCAGCAGCAGCGGCATGTTGTTGTTGTTGTTGATGCTGTACCAGGCTTGGATGATTAAGTGTTGAAGGTGGTGGTGGTGGTGGTGGTAACGATGTGACCCAGTGGTTTGAAGGAGATCGGTAAAGAGCAGTAGGTAAAGGTGGTGGTGGCGGTAAAGGATGATGAATTAATGATTGCACTGGTTGAGATGGCATAGTGGGTGGTTCCAATCGTTGATGACCTTGAGCATACTGATATGACTTTTGTTGTTGTTGTTGTTGTTGTTGTTGATTTTGTTGTGGTGGTAAGGTGGTGTTGCTAGTCGAGTCAGTTTTCTTCTTGTTGCCTTGACTTTCACGTTTTTGTTTCCGCCACATTTTCCGAAGTTCCTTGAATTCAGATGGGTGTCGTTTTGGTCCCTAATGGTTATATATAAAAAAAAGGGAGAGTTGATCCCATTTAGGATGAGTTACAGAAAAAAAAAAGCAAGTAGTAGTTTTCACTTACATGATCTTGCATTTGCACGTGAGCGTTGAGATGATTAAGTGTGCCATAGGATTTGGAGCACCCAAGATAATTACAATGATATAATCGTTCCACTTCATGATATTTCCGCCGTGGTCGTTTCTTTTGGTTCACACCTGGTAAAGATACAAAGGAGAAAACCTTTTGACTTTGTGGTTGCTCCATTGAATATTGATCGTATGAAGTAGGCGGTGATGGTAAATGTTGCTGTTGTTGTTGTTGATAATGCGCACCATTATGATGAGAATGACTGATTCTTCCCGTTATTGTTGATGAAGGCAAGTTTGCCACCTGTGAGTATCCTGTTGATTGTGATGATATGATTGAGGATGGATGCATCGATGTTGTTGGTGTTGGTGGCACCGCGTTTGGTGGAAATACAAGTGGGTGATGAGCATTGTTGCTAGTAGGTGGTAGAACACCTGTTGTGGTGGCGTTATAAGTCGTCATCGTCATATAATAAGGATCGTTTGTTGATGTGGTTGATTTTGCTACTGGATTAGGCGTGGTAGCTGCTGCTGCTGCTGCTGCTGGTCGATAATACATTTCAGAATGATGACTTGAAGGAATCTTCGAGTGAGAAGGCACTGTTGGTGAAGGTTGGTAAATGATCGAAGGTCGTGGCGTTACATTGGGTGTAATTGTTGCTGCTGTTGTTGTTAATGCGATGTTGTTATTAGGTGTGCCTTCAACGAGTGAGTAAGATCGTTCAGTATTTGAATTGTCTTCTGTTTTGTTGTTTTCGTTATCGCTAACAGCCGAAGCAAGGGAAAGTCGTTGAGTTGTAGTTGAGTTTGACGAAGGTAAAAGTTTTGATAATGGTGGTAAAGAAGGAGAAGAGAATGCAGCAACAGCATTCACCATGTCTTGTTCAACGTTGGAATGAGCAGATAGGTCGATTGACTGACCACAGTAAACTGAATTGGGTGTTGTTGACATTAGTTGTTTATTTTCTTGAAAATAACCAGTAGAAGGGTAAAAACCGGCGGTGGCTGTAGCAACTTGTTGTTGGTGTTGGTTTTGCTGCTGCTGTTGTTGCTGTGAATGACTGGACATGTATCGAATGAGTTAATAGTGTTTTTTTTTTTTTAATAAAATAAAATAAAATAAAATAAAAGAGAGAAAGAGAAAGAGAGAAAGAGAGAGAGAGAGAGAGAGAAATTTGTTGTGCTCCTATATTTTATTCCTTTCGGGATGTGAAAAAACAGGTTAACCTTAAAAAGGTTTGGTACGGGCAACCGAGCCAATTTATGCCCTCCAATAGTAAACGATCTTCATTCCTAAACCATCCCGCAGATCCTTTTTTCATTTCTCACATTGATAGACTCAAGTACGAAACCCAACAAGAAAAGTGTCAGTACCATCATTCTACATTGGAGCTTCTTCTTTTCTTCCATATTTATGCACCATTCCGAGGATCGTGATGATTGAGCCTATTAGTCATGAAAATATTCTGTCGTCGATCCTCAATCGTCTGCAAAAGAACTTTTTTTTAATGAATTCAGAAAATACAAGTAAATGTGAAACTTACTTTTCTTGGCCATTTTCGCCTACAAATATGTGAGATCATGATCGCACCAATTATGCTAATGTTGTCTTTTCCCACTTTCCCTTTCTCTCCTTTTTGATAATCAACTTGAAGAAAATGACTTTCTTTTCTGGAAGATTAAGTTAAATCGGCGTGTGAATTGAAACCTTAAAAAATGAACGAGTTTCTTTCCCTTTTCACGTACACGACAGAATAGAGTATTCATAAAATGGAAGTTTTTTTTTTTTCTCTCTTATGATACCAATGATAAGACAATATCGAGTCAATTAAAAGGAGTTTGATTCTTTCTTTAATGTGCATGTGAGACTTTGGTTTGCATTAATTACGTTTTTTCAAATCCCGTTATTCAAATTCCGATCCATCCGTCACTGATCCATCCGCTCGTCAAACATTCTGCCTTCCCCCCTCCCAGATACATTTATATCCAGAGAGAAGTTTACAAAAAAGTACATATTTTGATCATTTAAACATTGTCTTTCTCCAGGTTTACCATAAATGATAAGATGCTTCCCATCGGGATCACCAAGCACTTTTGTTCCTCCAGTCAATAGAAACATGAGTGTGATACAAGAGCATGTATCATCATCGTCATTACATGAAACCACTGTTGAATCATGTTAACCCTGATCAAGACAAAATCACATTATGTTATTTATAAGCCAAAATGTAAAATGCATCTTTATTAAGTAATATAAACCAATAAAGGATATAAAAAAAAAAAAAAAAAAAAAAAAAAAAAAAAAAAAAAAAAAAAGTTAATCACTATCACTACTACTATCACTATCCCCATCGTCGCTATCTTCCTTTGTTTCCAGTCCTTCAATTTGGTCCAATCCATGATCCTTGTCTTCTTCATCGTCCGCCAAGCTTTGTTTGATCCGTTCTTTCTTCAGTCGTAGTTTTTCCAGAATGTTCTTTGCCGTATTAAAGACACCACTGGTAGGAGCGCCACAAGCAAAGCACTTTGATGAAGTCTTGTAGTTGTTGATAGCACATGATTCGCAAAAGTAGTGCTGACATTTAGTAACCACAGGATTGACAAATTCGTTGCGACAAATCAAACAAGCAAAAGGCACTTCTTCATCAGAGTCTTCATCAGAGATCGCATATTGATCCTTTACTTTTCCACCAGGTCCTTTGTTTCGTTGTGCTTCTTCCCATTCTTTATCCAATTCCCAGCCTGACTTGTAGTCGCCACGATCGTGTAAAAAGATACAAGAGTCACCATATCCACAGAATCCAGTTTCTATATGTATCACATACAAAAAAAAAAAAAAAAAAAAAAAAAAAAAAAAAAAAAAAGATGAGTATATAACAATGGATATCTTTTTTAAAAGAGAATAGACTTACCTTTATAATCTTTGCAAATATCAGGTTGATAATCGAATCGAGCAGTAACACGTAAATTGGCTGGTGCTTTTTGAGGACCCACCTGTAGTTTACTATTCTTGACCTGTTTCTTTTCTTGACCCCCATTGGCTTTCTTCTTGGCTTTTCCGGCATTGATCGCACTTGTCATGGCATCCATAGCTTCAGCATCCAATTCGTATTCGGTGGTATATCGTGTGGCATCATCTTTTCGTACAGTGGTAGATCGATCCGCTTGATATTGATCACCACCAAAGTCCTGGTCGTCATCATCGTCCTCTTCATTGTCGCCATTTGTTTTTCGTAAATGTCGTTTCCGGGTACTTTGGACAAAAGGTGTTTTCATGGTTTTGCGTTCTTTGGTGACCACTTCAGACACAATGTCGTCGTCATCTTGACTGTCGTCGTCTTTTCGTCGTCCTGCAGTGCGATCAGGTGATTTTTGTCGTTTTCGAATGTTCTTTGTCGTTCGCTTTTTAAAGAAGGGTACTTTGTCAGTGCTGGATGTTAATAACTCTTGTCCTGATGGATCAGACATGTTGCTTTTATTGGTATGATCAATTGATGAGTAATTAAATAGAGAGAGAGAGAGAGAAAGAAAGAAGCAAGGAAAAACAACTTGCCGCATGCGAAGATTTAGACTCCCACTTGACGGAGTTGGAATATTTTTACAGCCCAAGTCACTGACTGGCACCCGTTTCATATCCCATTAGGCATGAATGATTTTGTCATCACTTGGACATAGAGCTATTATAAACACATCCACACACATAAAAAGAATTAATAAAAAGGGTATTGTTTGTTTATTTATATTTACATTGAAGAAGGTAGAAGTATATATTAATTATAAAAAAAAAAGAGGGGTTGCACTATTATTACATAAGCAGTAAGATCATATATATCAAGAGAGTATAGGAATATAAGTAATAGTATATATCATAATTAAAAAAAAAGGGGGGGTAAGAAGGTAAATGATTATAAAGTAAAAGGTAAACACTAATAGTGACAGGTATCAGCTGATGAGGAGAATCTGTATCGATTGTTTGATTCAATAGGGATATCGTTGCTGTGTCCAGTGCCAATGGTATTGTCGCAGTCGTCGCTGATGGTGGCAGTAGCATTATTTCCTTCATCATCGTCATCATCATGTTGCTGTAATGGAGGTTGTTGTGAATAAGTCCTTAATTCAATAGTGGTAGAAGATTGTGGTGCTGATCTTGATGTCGAGGAGGTCAAAAAAGACAAGTCGAGTCGAGACAAAAGATAGTGACATATCCGAGCCCAAACTGCTGATTTGTAGGGAACAAATACATTATGAATAATGCTTTCTTGAGTTGAAAAGTGTGCTGGTTGGTCTCCATTGGTTAAGTTGGCAGTTGATGATTCAATAAATTGGCCTTGTTGATGTTGCCCCAATGTATCGTGATGATGGTTCCCAGATTCCATAGTGTCAGACATAGTTGGAAGAGTACAAAATGATAATTGACGAATATTATAATGGGAAGATAGTTGTGATAAGGTCGATGGTGGTATAGCTATACGTCGCATGGGAATACTGTTGTGGTTGGTTCCAGAGTACCTTGATGTTTCATTGGCGTGGATGATGGCAGCATTCCAGTTGGTCAAATTTTCATCCATACAGTCACCATTATCCATAGGAGGCATGATATACAAGGTATGTGATTTATCCATTTTTTGTTCTTGTATAGTTGATGAGTCGTTGCGGATTGTCACCGATCTGTATTCTGTCACATATACTTTGCGCCAGTATTGTAATCTATCATCAATAAACGTTGTCAAGGCAGGATCTGTGAAGAATACCATAAGTACAAAGAAGCCTGAACATAAACAAAACAAAACAAGGTAAGTAAACGTGGTGGTAAGAGGAAGAGGGGAACAGTGCTTACCTTCAAGACAAGCAAATACGGTGTCAAACATGACCAGGACAAAAGGAGGTCTGTCATTCCTAATCGTCATCATGATTTGTATTCCAAAACCCCATATATTTACAGCAAGAGGAACTATATAATAAAAGAGACAAGTGCATTGGTTAGTATCAGTGCAAATTAGCAGAATATGTGTTCAAGTGTACTTACTGAGTGGATAAATAATACACCTGCTAACGACTTTGGTTAAAACAGCAGATTGTCGTCGCTGGAATCGGCTTTCAACTTGGTTGGTACTTGCTTGACCCATGTAAGTGGTATTGTCGACATTCTTGCGGAGTGCACGTTGTTCATGAATTAGCTTGTAAAGAGCAATACCAGAGGAGATTCCCGCCAATAGATTGATAAAAAAGAGGAAGCCATAGTACCACATCTATAAAGAGAATGTTAAAATTCAGTGTCAAGCTATAGTTATGATAGTACTTTCAAGTATTTAACTTTACCCATGAGAAGACAGAATAGGATCTTTCAATGACATAATTCAAGTACCTGGTAGAGAGAAAGAAGAGAAAAAAATTAGCGCCTCCAGGTATAATTTTATTCCAACCCCACATGTCGGCGTTTGAATTTAACCTTTTTGCATTTATCGTTTCTTACCAGCAAGTATCATGCGTCTCAATCGTATCATCAGAAGTAACTGCCTTATAAATCATTACCACTGTACATATCATTACATAGACAAAGGCAAATGGGTAATAAAAGTATTCCAATAGATCACGTCGTTTCACATTGATGACAAAGATCAATACCAAGTTGATCCCGACAATGGCCAAAAAAGAAGCGCTAATGAGTCTTGAAATGTTACTAATGATCCCCCCTGCACGGCAAAATCTTTGAGGGCCTTTCACAAAAGACATGGAGATATTCATGATCGAGTCGATTCCATTAGCAGCACAAGCTATCACCACACATCGCAAGGAAATCCGATTAGCACGTTTGCGATCAACAAGCCAGAGGTATAAGAAGCTAGAAAGGACAACGACAGAGGCTACCAGAGCGACAATGGCTGTGGCGATGGTTGCTTTGCGGAGAGTCAGGAACTGGCCCCGACTGTAAAGAAGAAACCCGATTTCAAACCCCGCTTGGTGCTGAGGACTTTTTTCGTTCATTCGTTCGTTTTTGGCTTATGTAGGGTTGTATTAAGGAGGAATAAAGTAAATGGTTCGGGTAAAATGGATAGCTGTCAAAATGAAGAATATAAGAATTAATGTGCTTGGTTTGATAAAGTACGAGTTGATTAGAACTACCGAGAAACTTGGAGAAGGTAATGATGATATGGTGTTGGTGATTGTAGCAGTATATATTAGAGCAAATGATGATGATTTGTAAGAAGGAGAGAGTAAAGAAAGAAGAGAAATAAGAAAGAAAAAGAGGTATCACGGAAAGGTATAGGTTATGTTTCCCAAGTGACGAAATGCGGGATTTGAATATTTTCGTTTGGTTCAGGGCTGACCTCGAAAGGATGTTTAAAAATATCCAAAAAGAATACAGAACGAGGTATCAAGAATAAGAATAAGGAAAAATCAAATGAAATGGTAGATCCGTTGCTTCGATTGTCATACGATAAAGGAGTCCAAATTAAGATAAAAGAGTATGTTTCATAGTAGATGAGGGTGGATAACAAGAGTGTGGTAATATCTCACATTGTACAATGTCATAGTATCTGACAACTTAAAAAAAAAAAAAAAAAAAAAAAAGAAAAAAAAAAAAGCGTAGCTCATACACTCGGATATGAGAATTATAGCCTATGTTTCTATCACCAACGACCAATCAGGGTCCATAGTAGAAAAAAGGGGTATAAAAAATAGATCATTACAGTTGATCCGGCGATTCAAAACGCAATTACACGGGTCGTTGTTCGAAATAGAAGCATATAAACCTATAAAACAAAAAAGTGCATAATGCATAGACAGGCAACACTAGTCAGTAGGATAAAGATCATTATCGTTTTTTATTATTATCATTAGAGTTATATTATATAAAGCTATTCTAAAAGGAGAAAAGAGGGTAATAAACAATGATAAAAGACCGATCCATCAACACCACCATAACCAAGGAAGAAGAAACTAGTTTTTAACAAACATTAGCAAGAAGAGAGATTAGCAATATTTGTCGCTTCATGCCCAACCCTTTCTCTCTCTCTTTTTTACACTTACAATATCTTTGGTCGTTTCAGTTTCGGTTTTCATGATTAGGTTGAGTGAGTCTTGTTTCTTGATATCATCAAAAGGGGAAGAAGAAAAAAGTGAGTAAATGAGATTATTACGAATCCACTGTTGTTTGGCATTCTGAGGAAGTGTTGCTAGTTTCTGGTTAACCCATAGTTCGAAATAAACCGCTTGTCATCAAACGACCATTCCCGTAAAGTAATTTGTTAACAGAGAAAAGAAAAGAAAAAGCAGAAAACGGCGCTTCCTTTCTTATGGTCCCGATTTTAGCGGAATTTGAATATGGAACGTTTATTCACAGCGACTACCATAAAGGGAACATGGCACAGAAGATACTCTCTTCTATGACGCATGAATAGTGTCAAAGGAAATCTTTGTGTGGAAGTATTGCCAAAAAAAAAAAAAAAAATAGTGAGTAGCTATTAAGTTAAGTTGTAATGAGGTAGATATTTTTTTCCTGTTTCCCGTTTCCTCGAATCGTCCGCCCATAAAAAGTTCTACTGGTATATTAAACTACGAGCAAACAGACACTATTCTTATGTATGGACAAACGGGAGTACACTTTCAAAGCCATTAGACAAACAAGAAAAAAGAAAAATATGGTTAGTGTGTTGTAATGTGATTACTAACAATGATCTGTTACTGGTAAAATGGAAAACAGCATAAAGCGGGATTTAAAAAATGCGATACATCTGTCAAGCAAGAAGAGATGGTGGTAGAGAGATCACAATATGGTCGACTACAGAAGGCCCTCTATCTCAAGTTATACCTTTTAAAAGTTGAAGATAAAGATTGTATAATATAAAAAAAAGTTTTATTGATGGTAAATAAAAGAAGAAGCAAAATTGACCAATAGATCGTTTGCTAGTAATGTAAAGGGGGAGGGGAGGACTATATTACAAAGGGTAGTATCTTCTAACAAAGACGGGTACCAAAGCAGCAATGGCAATACCAACAAGACAGGCGATATTCAATGGCGTCAGGATCACCAAATCATCCGAGGAAGACAATCGATCGATAGCAGCTCCAGCTTGTACATGGAGAAAAGAAGGAGGGGCCACACCTAATTAACCGAGAAGAAGAGTGAGATGACAAAGAAGATATCGGATAATATAATTTTACCTATAAAAGTACCCCAAAAGAATGTTGATAATGGTACACCTAAATGTGGAGCGCCTAGATTGACTGTCCAGTTTGGAGGAAATGGAGCAATTCGAAGGACAATCAAGTAATTGAATAAATGCTTCTTGTGACGTATCAACTATTAAGAAGAGACTTGATTAAACTAATACCCAATCATTTTCTTTTATTACCTGTTCGTTCCAAAGAGCGATTTTGTCACCAATAAGAGTCATTACTGCTTTGGACCCCAGACTACCAGAAATGATATAAGCAAGAGTAGCACCAACAGCTGAGCACTAGAGGTTTCAAACAGTTTTGACACATTTGAGTAACAAGTAAATAATAAGGATTCTTATCATTTCGATTATTTTTATTTTACCATAGACACCGTAAAGAGTGTTAACCAAAAGTTAAAAAGTGTACCGCCTAGAATAGAGAGCCACATTGAGCCTGGGACGGAGAAGCTTTGTAAACTATATAAAGAAGAAGGAGAGAGTCAGGAGGATGTGTTTGTATTTTCCCCCACCCCAATACTTACTAGATATATGTAATCACAAAGGTGATATAGACATTGATAAAGTGTTGGTCCATATATACAGATAAAACACGATTGAGTTGTCGAAGATCTTGAAGGTTTTTAGGAAACTTCAAAACATCCTTGTCTTCCCTAATTAAAGGAAAAAGAAAGTATAAAGTCAATCATGTGCATGTACCCAGTATTTGTGATAGCACTACTTACGGATCCACCGAAGGTAAGTTTAACTTTAGTAGAGCGAATTCAAGTGCTGTAAAGACAACCAATAGTAATATGAGTCCAGCCAATGACCAGCCATAGGATTTACTTTTCCAGAAAGTAAACACTGGAGTGATAGGTTTTACTGGTGGAATCATTGTTTCTTCTCCATCGTCGTCCTTGAGTAATGGTGGTGTGATTGTTGCATAAGTCCTTTGTTGTTGTTTTTGCTGCTGTGGTGGTGGAATCAAAGGTGAAGTTATTTTAGACATGATCTTATAAAAATAAAAATGGAGAGAAAGAAGAAAGTGTGTGACCAAAAACTCACATTGATTTAAAATAGAATCGGCATTTGAAAAGTTTAGTCCGTTCGGCATGGCTCCGGTGAGACATCCCTTCTTCCAATGACAGCCGCCTATTATAGGATCCACTTGATTTGACAAGATGCTTTTTATTGCCTCTTGTTATTTGAATCATTTGGATTTACAGTTATTTAAACTGGATAATATATTGTGAAAGCAATGTTGATTATGGGGGGATGATAGTAGGCCAGCCCATCCGGTTAAATAATAGCGGACTTTAAACATTCCATTTTTCATTCTTTTGAAAAAAAAAAAAAAAAGACCTTTCCTCAATTTCTTCCTCTTCTTTTTTTTTTTTTTAATCCACCTACAACGATCTTTGACATCAACTTACTATGCACAGGGAAGATTCAAGTACACAAGCGTTTATGAACGATTACGACCACTCGGAAGAAGAAGAAGAAGAAGAAGAAGAAGATAAAAACACTTTAGCACACAATGACTCTATACTGACAAGGTGGACGGCGTGGCAAAGACTGGTACCAAGGCTGGCCCTTTTTGTGTCTGTTGGCATGATCACCCTTTATGTATTGATCCTACTGTCTCATACGTTACTGAACATTACACTTCCACACACCTTACAAGATGTCCAAACGATGGCGGAACATTTGGATACCATGACCAATACTGGTACTTGGTGGGATTACTTTGCGGTGATAGTTGTGTTTGCGGCTATCTATCTATGGCAGCAAGCATTCTCAATGCCTGGATCAGTACTACTCAATCTATTATCTGGTCATTTATATGGAGTGGTGGCTGGCACCTTATGGACAAGTTATCTGACAGCTCTTGGCTCTACCTTGGCCTACTTTTTAGGATGGATGGTTGGAACCCCGGCAATGGAAATGTCTTGGATTAAACGACGAGCTGATGTGATGCGAGATCAAATGGAAAAGGAAAAGGAATCAACTGGATTGTTTTGGTGGCTCTTGTTCGCTCGTCTCTTTCCTTTTTCACCCTATTGGTAAGAAAGGAATGGACATATGATTGGAAACTTATGTTGCCTTTTTTTTATTTATTTTTTTTTTTTATCGTAGGTTTATTAATTTGGCATCTCCGTTACTAGGTATTCCCGTTTTACCCTTCTTTTGGTCCACTTTTCTTGGATCCATGCCGTATAACTTTGTATGCGCTCAGGCTGGTGAAGTACTTGGCGAATTGACATCCACATCGGACATTTTAACATTATCCTTGATGATGAAACTCTTGTTGGTCTCTTTGGTTTCTTTGATTCCTATATTCTATGGTAAAACTATACAAACTAACCTCCGTGGATGGTTACAGCAACGACAAAAACAGGATGAAGAATTGGAATTAGAAGGACATCAGACTACATTAGCTTATATCCCCGTCTCTAATCGTATCACCTAATTATTCATATCATCATTACTTTATTTATCACTCTTCCTTCTCCTCCCTTCTTACTTGCATTTCACAATACTATACTAATAAACTTGATCATGTATTATACAGTACTACTTACTACCGGTCAAAAAAAAAAAAAGATCTGGAATATAGTTTAAATGCCCGACCACTTTTTATTTTTACTCCCTTCTTCTTTTAAAAAAACGAACAACATGACACCGTTATCCGAATTACGACAACGGTTATTACATCCTTACTATGTTATCCAGTTAGTATATGGCACGTTTATGGTATTTTATCGTCTTGCTCAGTTTATACAAGGTACCCCACTTCAAGTAGGTAACACGATCATTTGCTCCATTCAACTTAACACTTACCTTTTTACTGCATGTCGATATAGGATACCGATAATAAAGCGTTATTACTACTAGCTGGTCTTGGTGTTTGGAAAAGTATGATGGCATCTACTGCTGAAGAATTAACAAGTGTGCTGATATTATATACCAAGGTTTATTCCATATGGACTCTATACTGGAACGTGGGGCTTTGGAGGGTCTTGTTCTACTTTGTTGGCTGGTTATTGTAAGTATACCTTACCTTTGAATGGTTGATACTAACTTGACACTGTTTTTATTTTTTTACTTGGTGGTGGTATAGAGTATCCTCATTATTCCCTCAACCTTGGTATCGTGGACCCACGAAACTGATTGAACTGACGGAATCCTCCTTTCGAGCCAAAGTATGTCCCGCCAATAAGAAGAAACCAACACCAACCATACCAATAACTGATATCAAGGGACCAAGGATTACGGAAATCACTCAAGACGACAGCACTATGGTTAAATATTGGGTAGTGATGCTTTATGCGAACTGGTCAGTGTCATGCCTGAATTTTGAAGCGGTCCTGGCCAAATTGTCTTTGAAATATGATGCCAGTCATCTCAAATTCGGTAAGGGAAACCCCCAAAACAAGGATAAAGTGGGTTTTAACTAACTTACCAGGATGATCAATTTGTAGGGAAGATTGATATTGATCTATATGGGGATATTGCTCAAGAATTCGGTGTATCTCGGGATCCTGCTTCTTCATTCGAACTTCCATCTATGCTACTCTTTAAAAATGGTGTGGAAATCCGTCGGTTGCCTGAACTGACCCTACAAGATAACAAATCAAATACTGCTCTTGCAAAGGATACAATCACTCGTCTCGGATGGAGTAAACGACCTGTAAGTCTTTGATTGGCTCTGCTGCCAAAATAGAATAATGGGGTGACAAATAGGATACTGACTTCTTTTATATATATATATCTAGGCAACGGTAATCAATGCATTTCAATTAGACAAGATACTGGCAGAATAGTAATAGTGTGTATATAGTATAGATTTATCTAGTAGACTTGGGACAATGTCATTCATGCACATCTTCTTTGATGATTCATTGATGACAAATGCATAGGTGGTATTGCCCGATCAAGAAACAATGGCATCATCCACTTCCTTTTTTAAACAATATAGCTCCCACTTTGATTAATAAATAATGACACCTTTTATTTTAACCATTATTCAGCCTAATCCTTATTTTGGGTAGCTGATGCTCGTACAATGCTTAGTTGTGTTAAGACGAGACGTATTTGTCAGCCACGGGGGGGAGTGGTAAAATTTAACTGAATCGATTTTTGATTGGCTAAAAATTTTCCAGAATGACATTTACAACATTTTTGATATCCACTATAAAAAGGGAATCAATGTTTCTTCTCTTCTTCTTTTTTACTTTTCATAACCTTACAACAAAAAACTTTTTTTTTTTTTAACTCTACAACTTTAAAACAACAATGCCTTCATCTACTACTCCTGCTTTATTCACACCTATCAAACTTGGTCAAAATGTCTTGAAACATCGAATCGTCTTGGCCCCTTTGACTCGCTTCCGATCCGACAAAACCGGTGTTCCTACCGATATTGTGCCTGAGTACTATGAACAACGCGCAACTGAAGGTGGACTTCTGATTACTGAAGCAACTGGTATCTCTCCTGGTGCGGGTGGTTATCCTGGTACTCCTGGTATTTGGAGCAAAGAACAAATCGAAGGATGGAAGAAGACGACGGCTGCTGTCCACAAAGCGGGTGGTGTGATCTTTATGCAACTCTGGCACTTGGGTCGTGCTTCTATTTCAGCTTTCCTTCCTAATAACCAAGCTCCCGTAGGTCCTTCGGCTTTGGCTGTCGAAGGTAACTCTCCTTTGGGTTTCCCTCATGAAGTGCCTCGTGCTTTGTCTGTGGATGAAATCAAGTCAATCACTAATGAATTTGCTCAAGCCGCCAAGAATGCTATTGAAGCTGGATTTGATGGTAAGTCAAGGAAAAAAAAAAAAAAAGAAGGGGGGTATAGGATCAAGGGACATTGTATTCATTTGAACTTTTTCTCTAGGTGTTGAAGTCCATTCTGCTAATGGTTATCTTTTGGATCAATTCATCAACTCATCAAGCAACAAACGAACAGATAACTATGGTGGATCAATTGAAAACCGTACTAGATTCAGTTTGGAAGTAGTGGACGCAATAGCCAAGGCCATTGGTGCTGAAAAAACTGCTGTGCGTTATAGTCCCTGGTCAGGATTCCAAGGTATGGTTGATGAAACACCGGTTGAAACATGGAGCCATATTACTCGGGAATTGGAAAAGAATCTTCCCAACTTGGCCTACATTCACTTTACCGAACCTCGTATCAATTTGGTTGGTCCTCCTGAAGAAGGTGAATCCGCAGAAGCTGAGGATGACACCGAACATGCTGACACTTTGGATCACTTCCGTGCTATCTGGTCTGGTCCCTTTATCTCTGCTGGTAACTATACTTATAGTGCTCAATCTGCCTATAATCGTGCTGAAAAGTCTCCCAACAACCTTATCGCTGTCGGTCGGGCTTTTATCGCTAATCCTGATTTGGTCGAGCGTTTCCGTAATCACTGGAAACTCACTCCTTACGATCGAGACACCTTTTACACTCCTGGTCCTAAAGGTTACATTGATTACCCTTACTACAGCGCTGCTGATTCCAAATAGACTTAGAACCTTACCTTATATCTCTCTTTATATATATATATATACAAACCAGATAATACGATAAAGATTACAATTAGCTAGGTACCCTTACTTCTTTAATAGTGTCAAATAAAAGACTTTTTTATGCAACTTTTTGATTCTTCAATCCCCGCCCCATAATTTGATTTAAGTTCCGATAGTGGCTTGAAAGGAAGAGGGTCTGGATCATTTGGATTTTTTTTTTCCAATTCTTCTCTTTCCACTTTCTCAACCCTCCACCACCCACCATGCGACCTCTTACCGGCGAAGAAACGACGACCTTATTCGAAAAGCTTGCTAAATAGTAAGTATCATGATATGGGGGGGTTTTGAATTTATTAATCACTTTTGTTTATTTGTCATCACTGATAGTATTGGGGCCAACATTAAACACTTGATCGACCGTCCTGACGAAACCTATTGCTTCCGTCTTCATAAAAACAAGGTATACTACCTCAGGTAAGGGACATTATAAGACAAAACAAAAAGAATAGGGAATGCTTACTTGTGCTTTTGAATTTGTAGTGAAAGTATGATGCGGGTGGCTGTCAGTATAGGTCGAGATCAACTTGGATCCTTAGGTGTGTGTTTTGGTAAATTCACGAAAACTGGCAAATTCACACTTCACATTACCGCATTGGATTACTTGGCACAATACGCAAAGGTAACCGAAAAAAAAAAAAGGAAGGAGAGATAGGCAAACTGATGGTTTGATACTAATGACGATGGTTTTTGAATAGCACAAGATTTGGATTAAACCTAACGGTGAAATGCCCTTTTTATATGGTAACAATGTAGTGAAGGCTCATCTGGGACGTATTACTGATGATACACCTGAACATACTGGTGTGGTTGTTTTCTCTATGACCGATAGTCCATTGGTAAGTAAAGGATAGGAGGGGGGGTAAGGGTTACCTGTTTCTTTACTAATCATGTCTTTTTTGTATATCTAGGGTTTTGGCGTCACAGCAAGATCCACCGTCGATATGAAAAAGTTGCAACCAACTGATATCATCACCTTCCACCAAGCAGATGTAGGTGAATACCTTAGATCCGAAGATACTTTGTTTTAGATTAGGATTATCTCTTTCTCTCACACACTCTCTCTTTTTTTTTTACATATATACTCCACACTCATTCATCACCTTCATTCTTTGTCATATACATATATTTATATATTACTTTGTCTTTAATAAAACTATTGTAACTTTTTTTTTTATTGTCTATGTGATCATGGATGACTTTTAATATAAAAAGGACACTTCCATTTATGTGCATAGACGCAGTTAGTTGGTCAGGTGATGATAACTAGGCGGGCAGGCGTAACACAACTCGTGTTTTTTATATCTTTGGAGTTACATTGTTTTCGATATGGGAATAATAGGGAGAGGAAACCTTATGACTTGCTTTGTCTATATCTTTTTCTCCCGTATGCTAGTCAATTCAGCTGAGTGGTATCTATGGGATTGATCTGGGGCATGCATGGCGCCTGATTCATTCCATATAGTCGAGGAAACGTATTTTGTGTCAAAATCGTAATACCTCTAAATGTTACCGAAAGTAAAAATCAGGGGGGGGGGTCCAAGCAAACTTGGCATTTTTCAACTCCCGACAACTTCATGTCTTTGCTTCTTTTTTTCCCTTTGGGTTTCTTGTTAGAATGAATGTTAATCTATTTGTGTTCATGTATGTGCTAGTTTAATTTGCGGATATAATAACTAGCAAGGAAAGTATACTGTTAATGATGCAATTCTGTATGTTCAAAGCCGAATCTCAATCTGCTGTATTTTAAAACCCCGCACGTTATCACTTGCTTAAATCTTTCGGTCCCCCCTCTCGATCGCCATTTCATTTCTCTTTCACTTTATTCTTACTTTTTTTTTTTAAAAAAAAAAAAAGCATGATAACGATCTTTTTATTATGATTCAATCCACACAGAATTACCTTCCATGGTCATCTCTCTCTTTAAGTAGTGGAGATGACTATTCTTCTTGTGAATCCAATATTACTCATACCCCTCCTACCACTCCTCTTTTTTATAAATCAATATCTTCTTCTGACCTTTATTCTCTCCACTCGCCACCTCTTTCACCAGAACACTTTAACTTTACACAACAACAACAGCAGCAACAACAACAGCAGCAACAACAACAGCAACAAGACCTGGAACAGCAATCTCAGCAACAACAACAACAACAACAACAACAACAACAACAACAAGTGGATCAGCTACAATTACTTCAATCACACCTCTCACCCAGTATCAATATCCAATTTAGTGATTATGGTCTTTGTCTCGATACCAACTTTACGGACATTGCCAGACTTAGGAACTATCTTTTATCATTTGTGGTGGATCTACCTTCCTTCTCTTCAGTCTCTTCGTCGTCGTCGTCGTCGTCGTCGTCAACATGCAGCAGTTTGGCTTCTCATACCAGTAGTCCATTCTCCACCACTTCTTCCACCTTCTCTGGACAATTGGTACCCCGCAACAAACGGTATCGAAATAAACCTGCCAATCTATTCAAGCGATTCTACGAACTTGGACAACTTTATATCAATGGTGCTGGTCCCGGTGGTGTCACTATACCTCTCTTCTTCCAACAATTGATTCTTCGACAACAAACGGTAACGGCTTGTATCCATACTTATTTTGATTGTTGGGTGCGGTATTTCCCTGTTTTTCCAAGGCAACATATCTTGGCTATTCTTGATGAACCAAGGGGACTGGACTCTGTTATTGTCAATGCTATCGCATTCTTTGTCCTCAAGCACATGTTGGCTCATCATCACTATCCACCTGCTCTCGAGGCTATGCGACGGGATCCTGCTAAAATACGGGATATGGAGGAATTCTTCTTTACAGCGGCAAAAAACAAATTGGAACAACTCTTATTCGATGACGACAATGACAACAACAACAAACCTTCAGTCTCACGATTTGATATCATGGGAATGCTCTTGATGAGTTACAAGGTCGACATGAAGAAGAAATCCATATATATGACAATGGCCGTCCAGTCTCTGCAATCTTTACAAATCCAACCTGGTGACGATAAAGAAGGTCAAGAAGATGGTTTGAATGTCGATGGTGATACTACTCCTGGTCCTATTGTCGATGGTGGTGGTCATGATAATTGCGATGGTAGTGATGGCAACAAGGCTGGCTCTGATCCTGATTCTTTGTGGAAAACTGAATTGGATACAAGATTATGGTGGATGACCTGGATGAATGATTTTGCCGTCTCTTCCTCCGGTAGTTCAACGAACATGCTTTCTTCATGTTTCGATGATGGATTTATGAAGATTCCAACCTCGGCATCTACTTTATCATCAGCTTCTTCTTCTTCGACAACAGCAGTAAATATGGACGACAGTTACCTTCAACAACAACAACAACAACAACAGCAACAGCACTCGTCTTATAGGAAAAGAAGGGTACCAAGATTATGGTCATTTGACTGTGATGGTGCATCCGAATATGGAATCATGGTTAACGAACACTGTCTCTCAATATGGCGAATGCAGGCAGAAATTATCCAACATCACTATACTTCTTCTTCCTCATCCACCAATGAAAGCGATCGATCATTCTTTGCTGACGAATCTGTGGTGGGTATCTCTTCATTGGAAACATTCGACAATCAACTCTATCAATTCTCGAAAAACCTACCTTTGGAATTACAACCTCACTTACCATATGATGCTACTCCGGTCTCACTTGTGCGGGCACGTGTACATTTGGAACTCAATGCAACTCGGATCGTACTTCACAAGCTTTATATTCCTGACGATATCGATGATACTGGTGATCATAATGGTGATGTTGGTGGTGGTGGTGGTGGTGGTGGTGGTGATACAGTCATGGCGGATTATATGGATTACTCTGTCAACTCATTACAATGGCGATCTCTAAACATTTGCTTGAAAGCGGCTTTGGATCAAGTGAACATTATGCATTATTGTGTGATGGTCCATCCTTCTGTACTACGATGTGGATTTGATCGGGATGAACTATGGCGGGCGACTGAAATCATCTCTGTGGCTGTGGATATCTTGGCGGGTGTAACTCGACGCTTTAACAAAATGGATCAAGAACTTATCGAACAACAAATATTGCACCAAATAGGCCCCAAGGATACTTTACTTGATGCTTTGGATCAGTCTTTGGTATTTGTACAACATACTTATGAACTATTATACTGCAACAACAGCAACTTTCGGCAATTGGAAGAATGGCTCAAGGATCGTATCGCTTACCACAAGAAACATATACCAATGGATCATCAACAACGACAACCCATTCATTCAAAACAACAACAACAACAACAACAACAACAACAACAACAACAACAACAACAACAACAAGGTCATAAAGAAAATCAGCAATCTTTCAAACATTATCATCATAATCATCAACAACAACAGCATACATTAACCAACATAGCATCATCAAAATTTCCTCGACAAAGCTCTTCAACGAAAAAGCGGAAAACATCATCATCATCGTCCACTTCTTCATCGCCCTCTTTTGATCAACAAATATCCTTTGCCACTGGTCCATGTGTCTTTACTTCACCAAAAAAGTCCACCATGAACAACAACATCGGTAGCAGTAACAACAATATGATCTTTGCCTCAACATCCTCCTCTCAAGCACCACCAAAAACCCGGTTCCGATACTTTAGTCCCAAACAAAATCGTGGACTTATGTTTATCGATGAAAATCCCGTGAATGGGTGAAATCAATTGGTGTATATGTCCACCATTTTATTCCCTTCTCCCTCTCTTCATGTAGTATATAGTATAGTATAGTATTTTATCCTTTTTTTATTTTATAAATTCCAATGTTACATACAATAAAGATATCTTATAATACTGTTTGCCATTATTGTTTATATATGTCATGGTCACTTTTGTCATGACTATCACTTGTCCATTAAGCCTATAGAGCTATCATAAGATTCAAGGCGAGGGTAAGCGGGTTTTGAAATAAGTTTGGTCTCGTCTGTCCATTTTCATTCTACATTCTTTTTTTTTTATACAAAAGTCAGGGTAAACCGATCTTGAAACTATACTGCTCCATAAAGTGGACTTGGTATATTGGCCATTAAGTAAAGTTTGTTGGAAATAGGCTATAATGACTACATCGCCACTTTTGTCATTAGTATCGCTTGTTCATCAAGGCAGTAGAGCACTCCCAAGATTCAAGGTGAGGGTAAGCGGGTTTTGAAAATAAGTCTTGTCTCGTCTGTCCATTTTCATTCTGCATCCTTTTTTTTTTTTTTTTTTTTTTTACAAAAGTCAGGGAAAAACGATCTTGAGGCTATACTGCTCCATACAAGGGACTTGGTACAATGGCCATTATGTAAACTTTGTTGGAAATAGGCTAAGGAATGCTCTATGTTTAGTAAGGGGATTATATATGCCTCAAACATAAAATGCATCTGCTCAAGGTGTAATAGTTATACATGGTGCTTTTGGACGAGACCGTTTTGATCATCACCATCACACATATGATTGCATGATTTACTCGAGCCATGGGTAACTGAATTTTTATTCTCCGATTGTCATTTTCCTCTCCCCTTTTTTTATGCCCCGTCAGTGCACTACTGCTATCTCTTTTTTGTCTGCCTCTTCTCAATCGAACATTCTTATCATCATCATCATCATACGGCCAACAACTTTTTTAGCTTTCCATAATGGATAAGAGTGACAACAGCTCATATTTCCAGAAAGAGAGGATGAAGCGGTATGCAAGTCTTTGTGACACAGTGCCAAACTTCAACACAGATTTAGAACCCCGATTTTCTTGTCCGTTTTTTATTTATTTTAGGAAAAGGCCTTCACCCCTTTTTCTTTCACTCCCCCCTCTCCTTTTTTTTTTTTTTTTTTTTTTTTCTCCGTCAAATACATTACTTCACTCTCTTTCTACTATTTTTATTCTTACTTACCTTATAATACCTTTTTAATGGATCCTTCTATATCACCCTCTGAACCTATACGAATCTTCCCTGCCGATCCACTAAAAGGGACGACTCAAACTAAACAAGACCAAACAAACACTACCAACTCAATGCAAACCGAATATGAAAACATGTCTTGTGCTGAAGTGACTCATCGACTAGCCGAAACTTACAAAGAACTAGCCGGGATTCTTGGAACTCAAGCTATCACTCCGACCTCTTCCACCTCCACTTGCTCCTCCTCTTTGTCCTCTTGTGACAAGTCCAACAACAAGTCCAACAACAACAACAACATTGACAATACAGGTGGTGACAATTGGTTATTACAACAAGAAACATTAACAGACGATGCATTGGATGAACACCAAGTGGTGACTGATCCAAACTTGGACGATGGTGCGAAAAAAAGCAAACTCACTAGACTCTTTTGGCGATCGGCTTCGGCAGGTGATACCGACAAGGTCCGATATCTCCTTGAAACCTTCAACAAATGGATTGATATTGATGCTAAAGATGAAGATGGAACTACACCCTTGATTTACGCTGTTTGTTTTGGTAAATTGGAAATTGCTCAAATCCTCTTGACATCAGGTGCCAAAATTGATATTCAGGACTCATGTAAGTATCCTTTTATGAAGAAGGAAGGAGGGGGAATGGAATGTATGACAAGATTTTATTGGATTACAGTAACTAATTCTTTTTTAAATGTATATTGTATATAGTTGGTTGGACGGCATTAATGTGGGCTACTAATAACAATCATGATCATATTGTGAAGATTCTCTTGGAACATGGTGCTTCTTCTCAAACAAAATCATCAAAAGGTAGAACGGTGTTTGACTTTGTTAATGCGGATAATCAAAAGATCGTAGATATCTTGGCAACAAATCCTCGGGATAGTCTCTCATCAACATCAAGTCTTTTCGGTCGACATCTCAGCACTCAATTCTCTTCTTCCTCCACTTCTTCGTTATCAGTATCATCATCCACTAAAACTAATGACGACTATGACTTTTATTATCAACCAACAATGGAAGGTTATGATGCTTTTACGACTGAAGAAGCTATTGATCGACGAAGAAAACTATTATTGGAATCTACTTTGGCTCTTGGTACAATGACGACTGAAGATGGTGATAATACAACTGATGATGATAATGACAATGATAGTGATTTTGGTGATATCAACAATGACTTTCAATGGGACCGGTGCTTGCCTGATCAAATGTTTGTCTTTGGTGCGGATGATTTATCTTATATACTCGACACAGTCATCACCAATATTCAACTACCTTTACGATCTCAGCATGAAATTTGTATTCCAGCCAATGTCATCTTCCTTAGTGCTCGATTTGCACACTACTTCTCCACCGAAGAATTGTTGAATCAAGTACTTGATGGATCATTACAAAGGATAATTGGCATAATCAAGGTAAAGAAATAGAAAAGAAATATGACCATTTTTACTAATTCGGTATCTCTTTTTATAGACAAATATTGAAAATATACATATATTGGCCTTTTGGATGACAAACCTGACTCAGCTTCTTCACTACCTCAAGAAAGATACGGGACTAGTCGTTGCAACAGCGAATCACCAACTCAACATGTCGGAACTTATCTCGGAAACATACACAACACTTGTTAACGACACTGAACATCGAATTGCAAAGATCTTGGGACATGCCATGTTGGATCATAATGAAATACCAGGTATTGACGATGTAAATTTTGCGGATGATTGGCAACGATTTTTCCGTAGGGGTAATCGACGATCTATGATGATCCCTGAAGGTGCTCGACAATCGAAACGAAACACAATCAGCTCCATCAGTACCAACACCGTCATCTCACCTCAATCTATCACCAACTTGTTATCATCCACTTTATTTGTCCTTCGATCTTACGACGTCCATCCAACCATCATCATCCAAGCTATGGCCCAGTTTATCCACTACCTGTCATGTGAACTGTTTAACCGGATTCTCACCAACAAGAAGCTTTTATGTCGATCCAAAGCCATGCAAATTAGAATGAATCTCTCTCAAATCGAAGACTGGGTTAGCGACAATCACCTACCTGCTCAGCTTGCTTCTTACTTGACTCCCACTACTCAACTACTACAACTCCTCCAATGTTTAACTCAATTAACTGATTTGGTGGATTTTATCAATACTATCAAAACTTTTGATGCCCTGAATGCTCTTCAAATGAAACGGTGTGCGATGAACTATCGTTATGAAGTCAACGAACCTCGTCTACCTGAAGAAATCGAAAAATATGCCATGCAACTCGCCGAGGATACTACCCGTTTACAACAGAAGGACAACAGAAGGTCATCATTTCTCCAACGCCAATCCTCCTCCTCCTCCTTCATGTCAAGTATAAGGAACAGTCCATCCATCGATACACCACCACCATCAATAGATATCACCACTGACGAAGGTGACGACGACGAATTGGATAAGGATGAAGAAACAAAGGATTCCAAATTCATGCTTCCTTTCTCTATTCCTTCTTCGGCAGCTTCCATTGATGAACGTAAACTTGTACCTGTCATCCCCGAAGACTGGATGGATATTCTCGACAATGGCCATATAACTACAAATTAGATATACATTTTAATGCATCCCCACAGTTACCCTACTTCCTATGTACACTTTATATATATATATATATAATACACATTCTTCTTTTTATGACCCACCCACCACTATATATCTTGTATACACCATAATCACCCATGTACCAATTGCATATTTTATGTCATCACCTAGATTAATCTTCATCATTCTTTATAAATCAATAATAAAACATTCATCATTTACATACTATAGACCAAGATCATATTGCTTTATTGTAACATAATAATAAAAAGGAGGGGGATAATGATTGACTATATGTGATAAGGAGAAGTGTCTATGTATAAATAGCCTACCAGAGTTGTGTGTGATATATACAGCCAGTAGGGGGTTTGTTGTTATTAGGTCACCGTCGTCTTTTGTTTCTTGTTATTGTTGTCGTCGTCCTTCTGTTCAGGTTTAGCTTGTTTTCGTTTCTGTCTTCTTGCCCGTTTCTTTGCCGTCCGTTCTTCGCTTTCTGCCTTTTTCCTAGCCATTTCATCTTTATAGGCTTGATCTTCCCGTTCCTATTGAATAGTTATAATCAAGTCAGTATTTCATGCTTTTACGTTTTTTCTATTTTATTCAAATTTACCCTTCGTTCTTCAGCTTCCATATTTCCCAACCGAGTATATTCACGACGACGAAGAGCACGGTAGACATGAAAGTCGCCACTACCCGCACCAGCACTTGAACCTAAAAGACAGACAGACATATCAAAAAGTTAGTATACAATAAAGAACAAGATGTTTTGTTATTAACTTGCCTGATACATTGTTGACGAAATCCTTGACCTTGTGTTCCTTCTTTTCAGGTTTTGGTTCAGGAATAAAAACAGGTGTGTCGATTTTTGCAAACATGCGATCCAGTTGTCGTTGTCGCTTTTCAGTTTCGGACATGTTATGTCGTTGTGCCGGAGTCATCCAATCTTTAGGTTCCTCGTCTTTCTTGGTCGTTGTTTCTTTGGATTCGATCGACGCCATGATGGTATAGTTAAGAAGAGTGGGGAAGAAATGAGTCCAACATCCTTTTTATTTCGAATTCAAACGCCGCTTCACTGGCTACCTGTGACCGTGGCCATTAAAGCGCCACCCTCTTTTTTTTTTTTTCCTTTTTTTTTTTTTTTTTTTTTTTTCCTTCCTTTCTTCTGATTTAAACCAGAATATTGTATAAAGAATGGTTCAAACGCAACTATTGGATTCACTCTCTGTATGTATTGTGTTTTCGGTGTGTCGGTGTGTTTGTTTGCACTTTTAACTCCTTTAACTCACAACCGTTTTGAGTGGATCTTAATGTGTCAAGCGTCAATGTCCCTTAACTTTATTACTCACATAATATCTCTTGGTTTGAATAGGATCGCATCTCTGCACACGCCAACTCATTTGATGCTTTATTAAACCTTATACCCGTCAAGTTTTACATTACCGACCCAAATGCTGCCGAAGTAAGTGCACAAAAAAGAGGGGGGGCTAATATATTGTCCATCAATGACTGATCTTGCTTTTTTTTTTTTTTTTAATATATGGATAGAATGACTCAAGGTATATGCACAACAAAAGGAAAAGTACACCTAAACAAGCTATTAAGGAAGCAACCAAGAAGGCTAAAAGGGCGAAGGTAACATAAAAATAGTCATTCTGCCGAGATCGTGAACTAACTGACCTTTACATGGAATAGCTTGATCCCAGCAATCAACGAACAGTAACTGAACTCCTAAAAGAACAAGCCGAGCAAAATGGGGTCAACAAGAAAAACCCTACCAACAACAATAAACAATCAACAGCTGCCATTGATAATGACGAAAGTATGGACGTGACTGAAACGGATGACTCTACTAAATCAATTAATGGCCATGCAAACTTTAGTGGACTTATCGACGACAGTGAATCACACTCTATTGCTGGTAAATGGCTAAAAAAAAAAAAAAAAAAAAAAAAAAAAAAAAAAAAAAAAAAAAAAGATCATAGACAATGTGATTTGTCCTTACTGACTTTTTATTATTTGCTTCCATGTTAGAACCTCTTCAACCAATGCCACCCAAGAACGAAATCAGTGAATTGAAACGCAAACTCCATGAACGCATTGTCCAACAACGTCAAAAACGAAACGCACCTGGTAGTGACACCGATAAAGCTCGTAGTCGGGAGGCAATTCTCGCCGAACGATTGAAGAAAAAGCAAGACCGAAAGAAAGCAATCAAGGCTCAAAAGGAAAAAGGCAACAAGGTGGCTCCTGAAGAATTAGTAAAAGATCCTACCAAATCAGAGGTAAAAACTTGAAGAAAACAATGATGGATAATATACTGACAAAACTGTTTAAACTGAAATAGGTACGCAAAGGTAATTCTGCTGATTCTGTCAAAATGGATGGTGATATCTTGTTTGGTAAATTGGCTGTGGGTGGACCTGCAAAGAAGAAGGGTGCCGTGGATGTCAAGACTCAACTCAAGAAGATTGAAAATCAAAAACAAAAGTTGGAGAAGATCAGATCTGAAGATAAGGACAAGGTAATATATACATATATATACATATAAATGTATTTGGACTATGATTACTCATTTGATCATCTTTGTTTATTCTTAGGCGCAATCTTTACAAGAAAAGCAAGAATGGCAAAAGGCGATAGCTATGGCTACTGGTGAAAAGATCAAGGACGACACCACTTTATTGAAGAAGACAATCAAGCGACAAGAAAAGATCAAGAGCAAGAGCGCACAAGAATGGAACAAGCGTGAAGAAAAAGTCAAGTACGATGAACAATCCAAGATCAAGAAACGAACAGAAAACCTCCAGAAACGCATCGACTCCAAGAAGGATAGGAAAACGGGGAAAAAAGGTGGCGCTGGTGGTAAAAAGGCTCGACCTGGCTTTGAAGGAACTAGTCGGATCAAGGGTGGCAAGGTGACTAAACCTAGCCCAAAATCAAAAGGCAAAAAAAAGTAAATTTGTAGTTTAGTTTTATATAGATTCCTCCCTTTTTTGTCTCTCTTGTAGTTTATCTTATCCATCCCTCATTATATTCTATCATCTTTTTTATTATTTTGTCTTTATACAAACCACATGCATTCTCTCTCCTTTTTTTTTTTTTTATCATACTCAATAAAACATATCTTTTTTACAACTATTGTCCCAGTAGATAAAAAAAGTCCAATGTAGCAATAATGCACCCTTTTTCGGATAAGCTCAGGGGTATGTGTCGGGATTTAATATAGTCATCCACAGGTAATTTGAGGTTGACACAAGAATCTGGGCTAAATAAGGTTGGTTGGGAATGTAGATAACATCTCCTATATCATTGATATGGATCAGTGAGTAATAGTCATTTCGACTCTGATAAAGTAATATGTCGAATGTAAAGGATCATGGTGCTGTATCAAAAAGAATCGACAGGCAAGCTGGGATTTAATTTAAAAAATCAGGGACATTTAATGTTTTTGCATAAATATGATTTTTATTACTATTACAATCAAACAAATAAACAATTTATTCTACATGAAGAATAACTAGTGCTATTCTATACACTAAATCAGTAATCAAATGTCGGTGGATCAAAGGCAAAAGGACGTGGGGGAGAAGACCAACCGGAAGGATAACCATCAATTTGGACGACGGGTGCCAAAAGATCGACAGGCACCCGAGGATGTTGACGATTACCAAAACCCGAGCGATCAAAGTGAATGGTAAATGAGTCGGGATGATCAAAATCAAAATGATGAGGATGGACCTGTTGCCACTGTCGAATGATGCTTCGTATGGATCCATCAATATCCACTGCCGCATCATTGTAAGAAGGCCAATGATAAAGGGCTCGAGACTGATCCATAACGTCTTAAGTCAAGTAGCCGACTTTGGGTGAGAGCTGAAGCATGTCGGATTTTGTCAAGGATGCCACCACCAGATAGGCATCACCAGTAAGATGATCTGTTACTTCCAACACGGGCACTCTAGGTTTTATAAGCCAAGTGACTGACCAAACAGATAAGACACACCTGATGCTGCATCACTTGTTTGTTCCCATTCTGGTCATTCTTTATAAGGTCCTAATTAGGTTGGATATATATACATATATATAAAGATCGAATTAGATTTTTGTTATTATCTTCCATGAGATGACTTTACTTTACCTTCATTCCCATAACAGCTTTCGTCCGCATAGACCACAGTAGCTTGTTCTCCTTGATATTGTTTCACCAAGGCCAGCACATCTTCTTTACCAAACCCCAATTTCTCCAATGTATCTGGTCGATACCCATCAATAAAGACATCCACCTGACCAACGAGTGTCTCCAATACCAATTTTTCCTTGGGATCCTTTGCATTCAGACCGACCGTATGTGTCCCGACAGTTAAATTAAATTGAAGTTCCGTCAGGTCGTATAAATGAGGAGCATTGACTTTGATCAAATTGAGCACCGAGAGAAGCGAGAAGCTATCCCATAGTAGGGCCAGCAATGATACGTGCTAGAGAGAAAGAAAGAAAGGGGGGTTAACCAAGTGTCATATACCTTTTTCTTTTTTTTTTTTTTCTTCTTCCTTACCGAATTCAATCACCTTAATTCCTTCTAATATTTTCTTGTTGGTGGCGGAGGAAGAAGGAGTAAAACCAGTTGGACGACCTAGAGCAAAAGGTCGTATATCGTAAAGAGGACGTTTGGCTAAAACTTGACCCTATTAACAAATAAGTTTAGCAAACATACACGTATTCTTTTATATCCCCCTCCCCCCTCTCTTACCATTTCAGTTGCAAGTCATTCTTCAGGTGAGTAACATATACTGCCACTGAGTTTATGTTTGACCATGATGTCTTCCAATTCCTGTGCTGTGTATTTCTTGACATGCTTCCCGATCAAATCCAGTGCTTCAGAATGTCCTTTTGCACGAAAAAAGTACACCAACGATAAAAAGTAGCCAGCATGGTCAGTATTAATCCTAATCTTGTTCGTCCCTGTTCTACCATTAAAACAACAGGAGCAAATAATAAAGGAATGAGTAAAGTCAGAGAGATTACTTTTCTTCTTCTTTACCTACTTGTATCGCAATCGAGCAAATTGATCAGCCAAGGCTCCAAACACTGCAAAACCAGTAGAAGCAATTGCGCCAGACTTGAGACAACCTGGGAGATTTGGTAATGACGTTCCATTAAAGTCAATTTGGTCCATCACCGTGGCCGCATCAAGTTTAAGGTGCGGGTTTCCTTCAATAAGGAGCTTCAGAATGTTCCTTGCATCTTCGGACACTGATGAGGAGATGTTAAGAGTGGCCAAAGGAAAAGAAAGAAGAAAAAATGAAACATCAAAAAAAAGGGGGAAAGGAGAGGGGAAAGAAAGGTCGGGATTTAAATTTTCAATCCATGATTTCCCTCAGACTATCTGCATAAATTGAAAGGAAACGGTCGTGGCAGTTCAAGTTAAAGGATATGTACGACGGATAAATTACGCAACGGAGTCTGAAAGATCAAATCGGAACATGCTTTACCCCTGAAAAGGTGAACAGTATAAGCCTGAAACAAACAGTTATGCTGTACCTGGTTTTCCTCTCTTTTTTTTTTTTTTTTGTAAATCTCTAGTTGTTAATCCATTACAATGAAAAGTGGTTGCGCCACTCCTTCGTATAGCATCATAACCACATGGATGATATATGGATATGCGGACTTGATGAGTCTGCCAAGATCTCGGTGGTTTATCGCCGGATTTGGATCATTTTACCTATCAGCCGCACATCTCTGCCAAGAATAAAATCGGAAACCCCGCCCGGCTTCTTTACGGAAAGGGCATCTGTTACACAAATTCCGATCTTTTTAGTTTGCATATAAAAAGATCTTGTTCATTCCCTCTGATCTCTATCACATACACTCTCTATCACATCTTTACTTTATGGATTATCTTGATATAGTTAAAGGTAGCTATTCAGCGAAGGACACAATTACCAAGCTATATATCATCGCTACTGTCACTTTTATCGTTGCATTAATAGCCAGTTTACGGAAAGTCAAACAAGTGCAATCATTGCCCTATCCACAAAGCATCATCACATTCACACTAATCAATGGGCTCATCTTTCGAGCCACATCATGGGCTTCACTGAGTGACTGGACCACTGACCGAGCCAATTTACTAACTTCTTATGATTATGCTCGCATCCTTTTCTTCACCATCAGCAACCTGACCCTTCATTTGATCCCAATTGTCACCGCCCATCGTCTGCTCTCCTTTCGGAACCAATCCGTATTCAAGAGTGGTCTTGCCGGTATTTTTATCTTGATGTCTTACTTTATCACGTTTGTCATTTTTGTCTTGAACCTCTGTTGCATGGGTGTCGGATCAAGTATTCCCAACAACCAACAAGTAATGTCGATCATTTTTTCAAATGCCGACAATGCCGACATCCCTGCCCTGGCTACTTTTTTGCATCTGACAAATGCAAGTAACATGATTTATTGGTGGTACGTGCCAACCTATGTTGTCCTTCTTGTTAAATACTACGGGCAATTTAAATGGTCTTATCTTGTCTTTTGCCTCTTGACCATTGTCACCCAACTTGGCCTGACCATCACGAGTTTTCTGCCCAATATAGGGATCACGGTCAAAATCATCCTTCAATACGTCTTTGTCATACAATTGTCTTTTATAAATTTAATGATTGCCACCACATTTGGGTACCAATGGCTACCACCACCCATAGATTATTTTGACGAAGAAGAGTTACACGATATTAACATCAATAGCCATTAGAATCCTACATTGAAACACATATTTATAGATAGATACTTTATATAACCACCATTAATAAACATATTTAATATTAATCTTTATTGTATATATAATTGGGTGTAAAGGGGGGAAGGTTATGGATGTTGAGAAGATATAGGGGTTGCAATAAAGGGGGAGTGGAGATCTATCAACTACCAAAAGTTCCAGTGTACGAAGGTTGGTGTATTAGAAGCCTAATCGAGTTGAAGCAAGACACAAGTTTGATGTTGTAGGACTGGTCAAGTTCATATATTCATTTTGTTGAGAGCGCAGGAATGAGTCTAACGTTATTCATTACCAGCAGTGTAGTTTTACTTTGTGATTAATGTCGTGTCGTTGTCGTCCTTTGTCTGTTTAAGAGGCTAGTATTGTAACAGGCCAATCATCGCACAAGTAACTAGTAAGAATAAAGGGGTGAGTGTGTTTAGTGAGTTTGTTTCTTTTTCATAATCGACTTGCAGATGCGAAGAAGTCTTCATTATCGTCCCAATAATTGCATCCTAAAGGCATATAAGTCAAGAAAAAGAGGTCATTTTTAGTGGAAGTGATATATTTGGTTTGTTTTTGTTTACCTTCTTTTCGTGACCCAAGTTCCTGTGACAATCAGAATTATTACACGGGAGATCAAAAGATTTGTTTCGAAAAAAAAGGGGGGGGGGAAGAGAAATGCCAAAAAAAGAGAAGAACCGCTTTTTATCCTCACCTTCTCCCCCCCCCATAAAGTTCAAATCCCGCTTTCAATTCCAGAGTAGCGCGAATTAAAAGGTAAAGACAGAAAACCAATCTATAAACAGAAAAGGGAGAAGAAAGAGACGAGAGGGCACATGAATGGATTGTTAGAGTATAAAAGCTTTCATGCAACTCTGAATCATCACCCAATCATACGCTCTTTTCCTTCTCGGAAAAACCAAAAAAAAAAAAAGCCTACCTGTGCATACAAATCATTGTGTATGTATGACATCTGGGTAGTGCGCAACATTAGAATGATGGGGTAAAAACAATTGATCTACATGTACAGAATCCATGTTAAGAGAGCGGGGGAACCGACCTTGTTGTTTTCTGTTCCCCCTCTTCGATCTTTTTTTAACCCCGATTATTTCTGCACCCAAAATAAAACCATGATGTCATTTTTTTTTCGCTTTGTCTGACTTATAAATTCCCTTTCTTCCCCTCTTTTTCTTTTTCTTTTTTCTTCCAACCTTTTTCTTTTCACTCTACATCTAATACACGGTTTTTTTTATACCTCTCCTTCTACAATCTATTTATACTTTGTCCTTTACATTCCAACTCTACTTGACATCTCTTTATTACTTTTACCCCACACCAATGTCTGTCTTTTCGAAATTCACCAACTTTATACGGCACAGCAGCAAGAGTGCTTCCAATGGCGACAAGTATGAAACGGCACAACGAATTGTAGAAGAAGAACGACTGGCAAAGAAACAATTACCTTCTTATCATGGATTAGAACGATACCAACTATTGGAAAAAATAGGCGAGTAAGTCCTGATACTGGATTCCATCCTGTCCAACTCGATTACTTATTTGCTTCTTTTCATCACTCATTCTAGTGGTGCATTCTCTATAGTTTATGAAGCTTTGGATACTGAAACGAATGAAAAAGTAGCTGTCAAGGTGGTCGACCAAACCAAGCTCAAACGGGATCAGGTAAGAATAAAAAGAACCCCAGTCAACAAACTAACTAACCAACTTTATATATCTTTCCCTCCCCACCTTAATATATCAATAGAAAGCCAGTATTCTAAAGGAAATACGGATCATGCAAACACTCAAACATCCATCTGTTGTCCGTATGTTGGCCTACCACGAAACACCCACTGTAAGTCACTAACTCATTCATACACATGTACACAAAATGAAATCTAAAATGTACAATAATCTTTATTATGTAGCACTTTTTCCTTGTGTTGGAATTATGTCAAGGTGGTGAACTCTTTAATCAAATTGTCAAGCTTACCTACTTTAGTGAAGACTTGGCAAGACATTGTATTCGTCAGGTGGCTGAAGGTTTACGATATCTTCATGAAGAACGTGGGGTGGTACACAGGTAAACACAAATACACAGAGATAAATGTGCATGCATTAGATGACTCTTTACTCACTTTTTAAACATTTAGAGATATCAAACCTGAAAACTTACTCTTTGATCCTATCCCCATTATGGAACGTACCAAACCTCGTCCTCCTTTACCTGACTTTGATGATGAATCCAAGATGGATGAAGGTGAATTTGTCCCAGGTGTTGGTGGTGGTGGAATTGGTAGAATCAAGATTGCTGATTTTGGGTTATCAAAAGTGGTGTGGGATCAACATACAATGACACCATGTGGTACTGTTGGTTATACTGCTCCGGTAAGTACAACTAGATATATATATATATATATATATAAAGAATGAAATGAAATGGAATGCTCACACTTACTTTATATATAGGAAATAGTCAAGGATCAGCGCTACTCAAAATCAGTCGATATGTGGGCTCTTGGTTGTGTTTTGTATACTATGCTATGTGGCTTCCCTCCATTCTTTGATGAAGACATTACTGACCTCACACAAAAAGTCGCTAAAGGTCAATACGAATTCCTTAGTCCATGGTGGGATGTGGTCTCTGATGATGTCAAGGATCTAATCACTCACACTTTATGCATGAATCCAAGGAAACGATATACCATTGATCAGTTTTTAAAACATCCATGGATGCAACAAAAGGTAAGTAAATGATCCATTAAACAATAGTAACGATCATTCTCTTACTCACTCACTCACCTTTTCTTTTTCAAACAACAGCCACATGTAGAAAATAAAACAACAGAATCAGAACAACAGTTACAAGAATCAGAAGCGGAACAAGTCAAGAAACATTACCGACAAAAGAACACCACCTCTTCTGGTCAAACCACACCCACCGAACGACGACGCATTATTGAACCTGGTATGAAAGAAATCTATGGTGTCTGTCTTAATATGGCACGTGGAGCTGAAGAAAAGAAACTCAAGAAACGGGCCAAGAAACAACCACATATGTTTGTCAACTCTATCCACAACATTGACGATGATGATGATTCAGCAAACGATACCAGTGACGATGACGACGAGGATGACGATGATTCTAGTAACGAAACAAGCAGCAATAGTGATGACGAAGATTCGACAAGTGAACCCCGAACAGATGATAATACACAAACCGACCTTGAAATTGATGCTTTACAAGAACAACTCAATCAAATGATGTCGGCAGCCCAAGTCTCTCAAGCAGCACTAACCGCCCAAGAGGTGGAAAAGGCACAACAGCTTCACAAGAAACAACAAAAAGATAATCGTCAAACAACGGAGCCTATTCGACGTGTCAAAGTGCGTAAACCACAAGCTTTATTTGAACTCAAGATGGATCATGCAACTCTATTGGAAAAAAGACGACGCAATGTACCGCTTGCCGAATGATTCTTCCCAACTCATCCTCTAGTTTATTACTTATCATCATTGTCATCCTCCATCCCCCATCCCACCTTTAGTTTATATATTTATATGTGTGTACATTTGTTGATGCAATAAAGATTTAAGTTTTTTATTTTATTTTATAAAAAACAATAAATGACATGGTATGTTTATTAAATAGACCAATATAAACCTAATTAACTAGATGATCTAAAAAAAAAAAAGACTTCGAATACGAAGAGCCGATATAAAACTAGCATAAGACCAAGTAAGATCCAATGCCCCTTGTTGATACCCAGTCAGTCGATTGAATTGTTCGGATAAAGCACCATTGTCTTGCTGATGATGTTGGATGGTGATCAAGAACCGATCAGCTTCAAAGGCAAGAGTATGTAGGAGATCATCAAAATCTTGGTTGCCAACGAAATACACATGACCCAACTCGACCGCCGGATCACGTTGTTTGAAGAAATTATGGTTAATTTCATTCACTTGGACCCTACCTTGTTCTCTCCATTCCATCATCGCACCGTAATAGAGTTCCGCCATGGCTGCAGTGGCCAAGAACCATGGATTGCCTTGAGAAGTACCATACCCATCATATATATCTTCGGGATATCGACCCATGGCCACACCATCATGGTTTAGATTCTTGTTTATAGGATATAGTTGAGAGAATGTGTTCTCCAATACCTTGGCGGTCGCAAGTACCTTGTATCAAAAGCGGGGTTTTAAAATGGATGATGCTTTGGGATTTTTCATTGGCATTTTTTTTTTTTTTTTTTGTTACCTTGTCTGATCCAGGGGTAAAGAAACCTAAAAAAGGATGGAATGAGTAATCACTGTTTTCCGTTTGCATTCTTCTTTCTATGTATTTATATATATATATATATATATATATATTACCATCATTTAAAGAAGCAGCAAGATTAGCAGCAATCAAAGTCGAAATGTCCAGCCCCGATGGTTTCGGTCGACCTTTCACCTGATTTTGAGTAACTTTAATGTAGTTATCACTTGATGACCAAAACATGTTGAGACGATGTTCTATTTGTCTTGCTGTATGTCGGTATTGATGTGCTCGAGTCATATCGCCCTGGTCAAGTGAGAAAGTAGATCCATCCAATAACCCACGTCGCATTACCATCAAAGTAAAGAAGTGGATACCATTGACTTCTTCCCTAGAATGTAAAAAAAAAAAAAAACACAGAGAGAGTCAATGATATCATATGATTCATTCCATGCACTTACCACAAATCGAAGCAGGGGGTTTCCCATGTTTTCACAACATAATCCAGATCCAAGTAGATTGAAGGTTTCAATGTCGAGTTGATATAATCATCATGATCTTGCTGTTTCCGTAATATGTTTGCAAAGAGAATCATTGTAATGGCTCGTTCGGCAGGTCCATCGTTTTGAGGTCTAAATCCCAACCCCAAAGAAATAAAAGGGATGAGTAACAAGATACATAAAACCTACTTGGTCTTCTTACCTTCCCCAATCACCAGTAAAAGTGGATCCATCCGCGTTGAATTTTGGTTCCCCAAGACATTGACAAGGAGTTTGATTAGCAATACGTTGTGTGTGAAGCTGAAATTCAACATAGTCAAAAAGAACCTGGTTCAAATCCTCCGTCGAATCGTCTTGTTGAAGCGTCGCCAATACTAGAGTCACCAAACTAGCATCCCTCGTCCAAGTATAAAAGTAATTAGGATGGACTTTGGAAGGTGAGGCGGCAATGAATCCACGCTTGGTGCCACCAGGATTAACGTTTCGTAAAAGATAGTGGAGGCTTTGTTCACGTTGATGTTTTACCCAGGTTTGATTCAGTAACAAGGACTGATCACAATGAGTAGTTGTAATACGTCGGCTAGTCCAGATTGCTTGAAGAGGTGAGTCGAGTGCATAGATACAAGACTGTCTATCGCTTGTATAGTCATAACATATAGTAATGAATAACACCAGTAATAATGTATTTAGAATATTGGGTTTTATCATTGTTAAAATAAAAGGGTGAGAAAGAAGCAAAAGCCAAAAATCTCTCTCTCTCTCTCTCTATCTTTTTTGTTTAAAATATATACAAACCCCGCTCCGCCCGATCCTCCGCCTTTTTGCATGATGATGACATTATACAACCCAAAACACATACAGTATATAACGTTATTGCCGTATAAAGATGATATATCCAATACTATTTTATCAGTTACCAAAGTATATAAAAGTAAACATGTCATATGATTATTCTTTATTGTGACTAAATACAATGTAAAACAAATAAACAAACCCAGTAACTATAATAAGGGAGGGGTAAATTCTGGATTATGCATGATCTTTTTTGGCTGATGATTGTAGTTTGGCGTGATTGACAGCTTGTACTTTGGCTTGATAACTTGATGGCACAGTTGGTTTTCGTAGAGATCGAATATCATCAGACGCAAACCCAGGGATCCTAATATTCCAGTTCCGTTCTATACAAAACAAGAAGAAAAGCTGAGAGTCCAGCCATGATCTTATGTTCGCAGTCTTACCCAAATGTAATTGCAAGTCCTTTACTTCCAGAGTATCCGATTTCCGATGTTTTGCCAATCGACATGCAAATGTCGTCACCGATTCAATGAATTCATCAGCTACCTCCAATAGAATCTATTAAAAAAAAAAAAAAAAAAAAGAGGATCAGAATACATGAATTACATACTTTTCAAACAACTTACGTCTTCAACTTCAGGTTCTAGTCGTTCAGCAGGGTCAATCTGACCCACCAGTTCCTGAATCTTCCGCTTGGCCAACACCCTTGGAACACCATCCGAATCGAGGATATCTGCAGTATTATTTTGAGCCTGAGCAGCAGCAGCAGCAGCAGCAGCAGCCTGGGCTACTTTCTTTTGTTGTTTTGCTGGAGAAAGGTTGGTGGCTGGTGGTGGAGTGGTCAAATTGTATCCTGTCGAATGATTGAATCGTGTAGCTGCTGCTGCTGCCGCTGCCGCCAAAGTAGTAGGATTAGGAGGACCAGACATAGGCACTTGTTGTTGTTGAGTAGGAGGAGGTGTCGTGTAAGTGTTGGATATAGGGGGTTGTTTCACCATTGGAGAAGACGTCACCAGAGGAGCTGTTGTTCCGGTAGAGAAATTTGGATTTGTTGTTGGCAGCATATGATTCATGGGTGGCATGGATGTGTTCTGTCCTGTCGAAAAGTTAAACATATTGGTTGCTTGAGGTTGATTTTGTGCTGCTGGTATGTTGGAATGAGTTTGCAGGGAGGTTTGATTAGTCGTTGATGCTGTTGTTGTTGTGACATTAGCAGCTGACATTAAAGGTCTTGGTGAAGAGATGTTGTTGACAGTGTTGATGGGATTGGTTAGTGGAGACCCAGTCGCAGCAGCCACAGCGGCATTTCCTATTGTTGCCCACCAATAAATAAACGTTAGTCATTAAGGCAACACCTAAATAGTAATAAACCACTTACGCATTTGGACAGTAGAGAAGTTGGTAGCAGCATTAGTGTTTGTAGGTGTAAAGTGAGCAGGTGAGCCAGGGGTTGATGATCCTGTATTATCAATTTGTTGTTGTTGTTGTTGTTGTTGTTGTTGCTGTTGTTGCTGTTGTCTTCGTAAAAACGCTGCTGCTTGTTGTTGCTGGAATTGCTGAGGAATGATATTGCTGAGAATGGTTTGATAGTTTATTAAACGTTGTTGTAGTTCTTGTTCTTGTGCCCGCAAATGATCGCGTTCTTCGTTACTGATATCCGTTCTTTCAGCCCGTTGACGTATTTGTAAAATATTGTTGTTGAGTCCTTCAATGTTTTGGCGATACTTTTGCATAAAAGCTGGCATCTGTTGAAGAATAGCTGCTGCCGCCGCAGGATTTTGGGCCATGATGTGACAGAGAATGAGAGAGAGAGAGAGAGAGAGAGAGAAAGCAAAAAAAAAAAAAAAAAAAAAAAAAAAGAACTTTTTTTTAAAGAGAGAGAGAGAGAGACATTCAAAATTCAAAAACCGACAATCCACTCGGAGGCTGCCTCTCGTACAAAAACAAAAAACAATCCTTCTTCCCTTTCCCCCTCTCAACAAAACACATTACATATTATGGGGATTCAAGGCTTATTACCTCTCTTGACCAAGATACAAAAGAAGGTGAATTTGAAGGACTTTGCTGGTCAACGTATTGCTGTGGATGGAAACGTGTGGCTTCATCGTGGAGCTATTGCCTGTGCTCAAGAACTTGCTCTTAACCAGCCAACAACTGCGTAAGCTTTTACTTTGAATGTTGTCAAGTTTTTATCACTAACTGTTTATTTTTATTTATTACTATAGATATATTACCTACTTTATGAATCAAGTCGAACTACTTCGTCATCATCGTGTTGATCCAGTTATCGTATTTGATGGCGACTCTTTACCTATCAAGAAACATACCAATGATCTAAGGCGAAAGTAAGTCACTTGTTTACAATAATACTTTTGTATCAGGGTACTCAATATATAACGTGCCTCCTTTTATATATACTTGTATATTACTTAGAAAACGGGAAATAGCTCGTGACAAGGCAATGAACCACCTTCGGCTTGGTGAACTGGATTCTGCGGTGGAAAATTTCCAAAAGGCGATACGAATTACACCACAAATGACAAACGAAGTTATAAAGGTAAAATTATCACTCTTTTCTTTTTAATCAACCAACCAGTCATATAAACTAATAGTGTTACTCTTTAGGTGCTGAAATCAAAGAATGTCAAGTTTATCCACGCACCTTACGAAGCTGATCCCCAATTGACTTGGTTATGTAAAAGTGGTATGGTATCTGCTGTCCTCACTGAAGATTCTGATATGTTAGTCTTTGGTTGTCCTACCGTCCTCTTCAAGTTGGATGCAAATGGTGATGCTATCCAGATTCATTATCAAGATCTATTCACAAATTTGGGTAATGGTTATGATTTGTCTACTTGGGATACCTCTACATTCCGTCATATGTGTATCCTATCTGGTTGTGATTACTTGTCATCCATCTCTGGTGTAGGTCTTAAAACTGCTTACAATCTCATGACCAGGCACAAATCCATTGAAAAGGTAAAACTCTTGTTTCTCTTTTATGTAAATTCTCATCCTTGTTATTTGATCTAGGTGATGCCATTTTTACAGTCATTATCACGGGATACACCACCTTCTTATGCTCTTGACTTTTACAAGGCCAACGATGCATTCTTATACCAATATGTCTATACCCCAAAATCCAAATCATGTATACCAATGACAAAGCTTCCTCCAACAAAGACTATGGCAGCAGATTATGGATTCCTAGGTGCATCTCCTAATACCAAGAAACAACCCTCAAAAGTATTGTCGTCTCAACCTCTCGGTGGTAGAGAGAATCTTGTGATTGGTGCAAAACCAAAACCTGAATCATTGGCTGACAACTCTATAAACAAGTATCCTGGTAAAGAAAACATTCCAGTAAGTTTCAGTTTTTGTAACATTCACCCTAGCTAACTCCCTCCTTTCCTTTTTACCATAGCCTTCTTATCTTGGAACATCCCAATCTACCTCGACTCATCGACTTGTTCCTTTATCGACTGGACTGCGGTTGGGACGAGCTACGAATATCATCGGTAAGCGAAAACTATTCCAGGATCACCGACAAACTGGCAGCGACTACAACAAAAGGCCCAAGGTCTCTTCCCCTCCACATCAATCTCATCAATCTCATACCGGTACTGAATCATCACCTATCAATTCTACAACTGCAAACACAACACCAATCGAAGATGAAATCTCTTATGTCATCAAGTGGGGAAACACTCGCTGTCAAGGTGCTCGGCGACAACTCCCAACATTGGAACCCACTAACCGTCTCTTTACTGATAAAACAAGGAACGTGCCATGAATAGCATCATCTTCCTTTTTGTAAATACCTACTCTCATACCTACCGTTTTTTTATTAATTTATAATTATTGGCCCCAACCCTCATCCATGTATATATCTAGTAGTAACTTCTTGTTTTAAAAAAAAAAAAAAAAAATTATTGTAATGAAATAAAACTTCTTTAAAATGGTCCCTTTACTTTACACAGAATCTATATGGTCGGTTTTAAACATATGGGGCAAAGTGGCCAAGGCTACATCTTTACGCAGAGCATTAGGCTACAATTACCATGCTATAACGTGATGAAAAGACTCGGGGGGGGGGGAGGGGTTTCAAACGTGAATAACTGTACCTGTAGACCACCGATAACGGTCAGAGTGGGTTTGCCGGATTGGGAAATTCATGCAGAATCGCGTATTAGCACTCAAACCCCGATTTTGCTCAAAATTGCACAGGGTTCGAAGTTCATGTCTTTTTCTATAACATAATAAGGTATAAATGGCAATACTACACTATTTTATTGATTTATTATAACGAAAATTGTATGACTGATGGGAGGGGAAGAGGAAGAGTAGGTGTTTCAATTCTATAAAGTTAAAATCACAAAAAGGTCAAAAGAAGAGGTAAAAGTAGTACAGAGGAGTAGGCACGAATAAAAGAGGCATCACTACTAGCTGATGATTGAGTGGCAGCTTGACCAGTAGCAGTTACACCTCCATTTGTATTGGATCCTACAATCGAAGAAGCAGCACCGGCGGCAGATGTGTTTTGGGCGAGGTATTCATCAAAGGAACGGAAAGCCACGGTGTTCTCCATGTAAGGGTAAGTGATGTTTTGGCAAGTGGCAACATTGACCACATGCTTGTAGTTTTGCATAATCTTGGGTAGATTCGTCAGGGCGAGACTCATTGTCACATTGGCAATTTCATGGGTAAGTACAATGTTACCGTGGGTGCTCATGGTTCCGTTGCTTCCCATTTGGATGAATTCATCATACGAGGCTTGGACTTGTTGCACTGTTTCGGTTGTTCCTGCTGACCAATCATTTGTATCATAATCCCAGAGAATAGAAGTCAGGTTCATTTGTGTGGCGATCCAACGTACACGATCATCGACATCACCATAAGGCTAATAAATATCATGCAAAAAAAAAAAAGTATGAGATATCGGGATTTGAAATCTGATTGGTTTTGAGCGGGATGTAAAAATGCATGAAACTTACAGCACGCCAGTAACGAGGAGTCAACCCAGTGGCCAACTTGATGGCCTTTTGGGTGTAATAAAATTCGGCCACTAATTCCTGATTGGTCAATGTAGTCATCATCTATAAAGATAAGCAGTTTAATTATCAGCCCAAATCAGGAACTTGATTTCTTACCCTGTGAGACCAAGTGTGGGACGCAACATGATGTCCATCACGAACCCCGCGCATGGCACCGTATGGCCAGTCAATTACATTGGAACCGATATAAAACATAGAAGCCTTCAAGTCTTGTTGTTGAAGGTAATCATAAAAGGCATTGTGAGAGCAATTGGGACCATCATCATAAGTCAACCCCCAGGTTTCAGGTTCAGGGCATTCATAGATATCAGCATTCACATCCTTCAACTTGGGAATGGTGCAAGTAGAAGCTGTCCACCAGCAGTTGGGATCGGCAGAACTATCATATCCATTCATGTTAATGGAGCCATCAGCATTCAAGGTGCGTACAGGAATGTTGGGAGCATTGGCCCAGTCGATCGAGTTGTAGAAGCTTTGGAACTCGGCAGATGAATTCATGCCATTGGAAGTAGCAATCGACCAGCTGGTAGGCCATTGGGTGGGATCAATAACGATAAGGGATGGATCGGGGTTATAATAAGCACATTCAGTGGTAGGGTCGATAGAGGTGGTTTGAGGAATATCAGGGATCGTGATGTTCAAAGGATTGATGGATGAATTGAATGATTGCCAGTATCCTGCTGCAGCAGTGAGTGGAGAGAAGGCGGCGACGGCTACAATCGACGTCAGTCCAATGATTGTCATGATGATAAGAAAAGGAGAGGATGAGAAAAAGAAAAGAAAAAGAGAAAAAAAAAAGTATGAATCCTATAAGTATTTATAACTAAAGTTACAAAGTTCTGGTACCTCACGGGAAAGCTTTCTTTCGGTTGTCGGGAATTGAAATTTGTGTGTCGCCCTGAAGTCTTGGCAAAATAGATAAATTGTCTAAATTAGGACATTTTATGAACTAAACCCCGCTTGAATGGAACATGTGTAACTAAGCTTCGGTTCTGACACCTTTAAATATACTTGCAACTGGCTTGAATCAAATCTAAATCCAATTCTATATTTATCAAAGAAGATTTTTTATTTTTGCCGAACAAGCTAAACATAGATGATGGTTTAGTGATTTCATTTTAAGAAACTGTTGCACTAGAAGGTTTCAATCTGGAACCTCTAATCGTAGAATGAAGGAGTAGGCTCAAACTTGGATTCTGGAAAAGCACCTATCCCCTTTTTTTCATTCACATTCATCTTTGAGATTGTTGTTTTGTTTTGTTCTTGCGCTTAGTTCCAAGCGGGAAACAAATAATGAGCAAACAAAACCAATAAATAAACATTTATGAACGAGGTGTATGTATCACCAATTGCCCACTATACTGTATTCTCAAGCAACAGTGATGGATCAGTTTTGCCACAGAAATCTATTTTTAGTTTATTCCTAATGCCCACGAATACTGTTGATCCCGTAAACTTTATTCAAGTCTCCTGTTATATAACACAACGTTTTAATGATAGATCCATCACTTTGGTTAAAATGGTTGAACAAGAATAAAGGCCTCTCCTTCCCTTTTATCCTCATCATGTTCATCGAAAAAGTAAATTGACGTCCAACATGTAGTACCCCGTAAATTTCAAATCCCGACACCTTGGATTTTTCATGCAAAACTATTTTAACCATACAAGCATAAGACAATGATAATATAACTGTTCAAAGTATAAATCAAGTTGGGTTGGATTGTACTGGAGCACTGATCCAGCTAAAATAAACTTTACTTGATAAGAGGGATCCTATTCAACGAGCGGGGAATCCATTCCGGAATACTTCAAAAGAAAAAAAAGGGGGGGCAGATGGTGCTTGTTGAAATGAATACCTTTGCAAACAACCAAGTCTCCCATTTGTTTTTGATATCGAGTTGGATGTTATAAATGCCACCTTTCTCGTATTTTACTTTTCTGATTGGCATTACCGTAACAAGCCACTTCCTTCTCCGAGAAATACAAATGGGCGAAAAACTTTCAAGATCCGATCCATCACACTTCTTCCACTCTTCTTTTTTTTTTTTATCAACACCCTTTAATGCAAAGAATGGCGGGTACTTTGACATTTACTTGTTTGACTGAATCTGCTTCTGCTGCCAAACTCTATCCTCGTCGTGGTGCACTCCAATTGTTAAAAAAGAAGCAACCCATCCAAACCCCAGCATGTTTGACGTATACCATTCGTGGCGCTGTACCACACTTGGTTGTTGACAACTTGACTGGTTTACCCATCGACCTGTACCACCTCTCACTAGAACACTTGTAAGAAAAGAAAAGAAAGCAGAATAATAAACTCTCTCCCAGATATGATTATTAACGGAAACATTCTTTTGTTTATAGTTTAGAAGAAAAGGATCCCTCTTCACTCAAATACCCTCACGGCATTCACAAGTATGTCCATTTAGAAAACGAAGTAATCTTTTGTGACATGCGTGATCCTCAGAACAACAACTTTGTGACATTCAACACGGACAAGCATCTCTCAGTGGATACTCATGGTGGAGTGCGTCAAGTAACACCGGAACTTTGGACAAAGGTGCTGGAAACCTATCGACCTGACTTGTATTCTGCTATGGCCGATATTATTTGTGACAAGGACGCCAAGATGAAACGGATAAAACGCTCAGTGGATCGCACCTTACGTTGGTTGGATGAATGTCTTCCTAAAGCAAAGGTAACATATAGATTAAGGAGGTAATGTTGTGATTAACCAAACGTTTGTTTTATTATTATGATGATGATGATGATTAGGCATTGGGTACACCTATCTTTGCGCCTGTGATGGGACATACTAGTGTTGAAGAACGTCAAAGATCGTCAACTGAAACGATGGAACGTGATGTAGAAGGTAATATGTTATATGGGATCAAGTTTAGGAAAAATCATACTAATGCTTTACCGTTTCTCTAGGGTATTCTGTTAGCGTGCTCGGATTGAACCCAGATGACTTTACATCTTTACTACAAGCTTCCCTGGAACCCCTTCCTTCTAACAAACCAAAACTAGCCTACGGTTTGACCTCACCTGGTAAGTGTCAAGTAGTGGTTTCATGATGATGATAATGCTAGTTTGTTAACTTTTAGTTATTATAGAACATATCTTGCTGGGTGTATCCAAAGGTGTGGATCTCTTTGATGGAAGGTAATTAGAAGAAGAAGAAGAAGAAGAAAACTAATATAGTTGGCGATAACATCTTTTATATCTATACAGCTATGCATATAAAATGACGGAACGTGGAAGAGCAATTACTCTGACATTCGGGGATCAAGTGGAAAACTCGGACAAGAAAATGGACAAGACAATTAACCTTTGGGATACCAAGTTGGCGCAAACATTCGAACCTTTGGATTCTTCCTGTGGCTGTTACGCTTGTTCCACCCCTCACACCAAAGCATACATCCACCATCTACTGAATGCGCATGAAATGTTGGGTACCATTTTGTTAATGGGGTAGGTCAATTGAAGGAGAAAAATGAATCCAAGTGGGGGATAATCATCACTCATCATCTTTTTAACATTATATAAACACAGGCATAATATTTATCAACTTGGACACTTTATGGGATCCATTCGACAATCTATTGAAAAAGGCAGCTTCAACCAAGATATGGATGCTTTTATGGAGAAATATAATCACGACAAGGAATTGGATGGTGCTCAAGGACATGTGGACGAACTGGACACTGATTCTCTCGGTGTGGCGGTCAAGAAAAAACGAACTCTTTTGTTGTAGATAACTTGGTTACGTTTACTTTTAGAATATCATTTGTAGTATCCACCCATAAATAAATAAAAACTTTTTTTTTTTTGTCTTTATTATAACAACGTTTATGTCTATTGTCAGAGCTCCGGAAGCCTTCAACAGTAAACCAGAATTGAAGCTTGACCATGTCATCTTGCCGATCCATGAATTCCATAAAGTAAAAAAGCCAGCCGTACAACATGATCTTTATCAAGATGGATTGGTATTTACGGGAATTGCTGGGCACACGGAACTTTGGTGTTCGGCGTTCAAAAACGAAGCATCCTTCCGTCTATGTGCAAGACAGCTATGATGGGTCCGTTACCTGCAGTCACTTGTCGGTCATTGGAGCGAACGATCAGGTCATACATAACTAAAATAAAATCTTGTCGACATCCTGGTACTGCTCTAAACAACATGGTTGGGGTTATCGCCAAACTAAACAATTTCACTTGCATGAATCGGACTTTAAACGTTCATGATATCCTATTTGGAAGGTATGGGTTTGTGGGCCGCGTTACACTATGTTGATTCAAATGGTGTATCTAATGGTATAGAAAGACCTCTGATCTCATCCTCATCATCTTTTTTTTTTTTTGTGCTTTTAGTCCACTGCCAACATCAACATCTCAAACAAGAACATAGCAGCAGAAGTAACAACACCAATTGGGGATAACCCAGGGGGTAGGTATTTTAACTGTTCAGCTAATTTTGGCTGCACGGGAAAAAAAAAGCATGAAATTTACACGATCCATCATGTATATAGGTGTTATCCATCGTGATACATAAATCATTCATGATAGAAACACCTTCATTGATAAACGTATTTATATTGACCAGCAAACATATGATAGAACAAGACTTTATTGACATTAAGATTAAATATAGCACTATATCTACAATAAAACTAATCTAAAACTAATCTACCACCATTGTTATCCACAAGACATCATCTTTTGATCTTGCTGGACTAATGATTGATTTACCATTCATATATATCCCCAGTTGCAATCAAGAGATGTACCATCATCGTACTTGACCACCCAACCCACCCTTAATGTCCACCGCGTTTGCGATAGCATTATTATTCTTTTCAACCAAAGCCTACTGCACTCCATTCAGAGAATGTCGTCCTATTTCCCAGTTTGTTGCAACAGCCAAAAAAGAGATTCGTCCATGGTCAATTGGTAGGTATCGATTCTACATCAACATGAATTGAAAAGCATTAGTATTAGAGCCTTGGGTAAGGTAATTGTCCAAGAAGAAAGAGACAGTATACATTACTACCACTTTCTCTAAGTACCTTTCTTTTACCTTTGCCGTGTTGATACTGTTTGGATAATTTCCAAGAGAGCCCATTACTACCACAGAGTCAGTTGCTTCGTCACCTCTTTTTGTTTATCTTCATCATTCAATCGTTACAACAAATGGGAGTTCCCTGTTGAAGAGCACCAAGTTGAATGTCTTTGGAATGGGAAGGCAAAGAAGAAGGAAATGGTTTTTCCCCCAGTTGTTAAAATCCCGCCACATTGCCAACTATAAAAACGCGATTTCTAAAATTCCTTTTCTTTCCTTCTCTTTCCTCTTTTTTTTTTTCTTTTTTTTTTAAACTCCCTATATAAAAACCTCCCCTTTAAACAACCCCCCCCCCCAAAAGAACCCGTGCTTGACAGACAAGTTGTCCCCCGCACTCATTCCTATTCCTGGCCACGATTACAAGATGGATTAATTCACACAAAAGTAATCAATGAATCACCTAATGGCTGTCTATATGAAAAACCTGTTTTCTGGTGGATGTAATCTCATGGCTTCCTCTCTCTTATTGTGACTCTGGTCATAAAGGTAAGTCAATGCATCTTGAATGATACCCTGCCAAAGTTGTTACTGTTTTATACTCTAACTGAATTGTTAATTATTTACACTAGGTTTATGCTCCCTCTTTGCCTCTGATATGTGAAGTCTCCTGTTAGTAATCAAATGGATAAGTTGGCAGATTTTGCGAGGCGGCTACCTTTGTGTAGAATAGTGATTTGGCCTAGCCTTTTTGCCGTGGCAGGACGTAGGCGACATCGTGTCCTGTTCCAAACCTGGATCTGCTGGCGAATGGGTTGTGCTGGTAAAGCGGGATGTCTGGTATGTTGAAACATTATTGCGGATCTACCTATTCTCGGGCATGTTGCACTAGCCACCAGTTACGGCGCTCCATTTGATTCTTGGGGATGGATCATGATGTGTAATGTTCATGGGTACTTTATGGTAAGTAAAGAAAAAAAAAAACATGAAAAGACAATGTTACTAATTATCCTTCTTGCTCTTATTGCAGGTTTTTCTCCATGCATTATGGTCGGGCTTTCTTTCTTGATTGTTTTCTCTGGTGGTGTATGGTCTCTCTTTGCTTCTGATACAAAGTAAGTAAACAAGAAACAAAAACATGGAAAGACAAGATTACTAATAACACTTCTTGCTCTTACTGTAGGTTTGTCTTCCTGTATTGTCACTTGCCTTCTACGTTTATTGTCACTTGTGGTTATGGTCTCTCTTTGTCCCTGATATGTGAAGTCTCCTGTTAGTAACCAAATGGATAAGTTGGCAGATTTTGCGAGGCGGCTACCTTTGTGTAGAATAGCGGCTTGGCCTAGCCTTGTCGCCGTGGCAGGACGTAGGCGACATCGTGTCCTGTTCCAAACCTGGATCTGCTGGCGAATGGGTTGTGCTGGTAAAGCGGGATGTCTGGTATGTTGAAGCATTAATGTGGATCTACCTATTCTCGGACATGTTGCACTAGCCACCAGTTACGGCGCTCCATTTGATTCTTGGGGATGGATCATGATGTGTAATGTTTATGGGTACTTTATTGTAAGTAAAGAAAAAAAACACAAGAAAAGACAATGTTACTAATCACACTTCTTGCTCTTATTGTAGGTTTGTCTTCATTCGTTATGGTTGTGCTTTCTTCCTTGATCGTTGTCTCTGGTGTTTTGTGGTCTTTTTTGTTTCTTGTACGAAGTAAAGAAAAAAAAAACATGAAAAGACAATGTTACTAATAACACTTCTTGCTCTTACTGTAGGTTTGTCTTCCTGTATTGTTACTTGGCTTCCATGTTTGTTGTCACTTGTGGTGTATGGTCTCTCTTTGTCCCTGATATGTGAAGTCTCCTGTTAGTAACCAAATGGATAAGTTGGCAGATTTTGCGAGGCGGCTACCTTTGTGTAGAATAGCGGCTTGGCCTAGCCTTGTCGCCGTGGCAGGACGTAGGCGACATCGTGTCCTGTTCCAAACCTGGATCTGCTGGCGAATGGGTTGTGCTGGTAAAGCGCGTTGAAGCATTATTGTGGATCTACCTAGTCTCGGGCATGTTGCACTAGCCACCAGTTACGGCGCTCCATTTGATTCTTGGGGATGGATCATGATGTGTAATGTTCATGGGTACTTTATGGTAAGCAAAAAAAAAAAAAAAAAAAAAAAACATGAAAAGACAATGTTACTATTTATCCTTCTTGCTCTTATTGCAGGTTTGTCTCCATGCATTATGGTCGGGCTTTCTTTCTTGATTGTTTTCTCTGGTGGTGTATGGTCTCTCTTTGCTTCTGATACAAAGTAAGTAAACAAGAAACAAAAACATGAAAAGACAAGATTACTAATAACACTTCTTGCTCTTATTGTAGGCTTGTCTTCCTTTATTGTTACTTGGCTTCCATGTTTGTTGTCACTTGTGGTGTATGGTCTCTCTTTGTCCTTGATATGTGAAGTCTCCTGTTAGCAATCAAATGGATAAGTTGGCAGATTTTGCGAGGCGGCTACCTTTGTGTAGAATAGCGATTAGGCCTAGCCTTTTTGCCGTGGCAGGACGTAGGCGACATCGTGTCTTGTTCCAAACCTGGATCTGCTGGCGAATGGGTTGTGCTGGTAAAGCGGGATGTCTGGTATGTTGAAGCATTAATGTGGATCTACCTATTCTCGGGCATGTTGCACTAGCCACCAGTTACGGCGCTCCATTTGATTCTTGGGGATGGATCATGGTGTACAATGTTTATGGGAACGTTATTGTAAGTAAGGGAAAAAAAAAACAAGAAAAGACAATGTTACTAATCACTCTTCTTTCTCTTATTGCAGGCTTGTCTTTATGTATCATGGCTGGGCTTTCTTCCTTGATTGTTGTCTCTGATGTTTCGTGATTTCTCTTTGTTTCTGGTACAAAGTAAGTAAAGAAAAAAAAAAACATGAAAAGATAAGGTTATTAATCACATTTCATCTGGTTGTAGGATTTGTGTTCTTGTTGGTTTTTGTATACTTATTTTATGGAATGCGGCAAGAAACGATGTGAATGACAAGATTATGTCCAACACCTACTTGGAACGACGACGACGTACTAGATTTCCAACTTTTGCAACGGAAGCACAGCAATGGATGGCAAGATACGAATCTCTGGCGAAATTCTTTAGCTACACTCCTGTGGCAATGGTGGAAGAACTACAAGCTGTGTTGGATGGGCAAACTTTTAGTTGGTATACTCGGCTACAATGTACTACCAAGAAGGACTGTGTGGTACTGAATGGCAAATTCTTACATCAATATAATGAAGACTCATATCCTGTTATGGCTGCTGTTGACGAACTCAAGTTAATCAAGCAAGAAAAAATGGCAATTGGTGAACTGGCTTTTATATTATTACAGTAGTGTTAATTATATTGTCATATTGTGTTGGTTATTATCCCTTATCCCCCATAGACCTTCTATTATAAATATCTACATAGTCTTATTAAATCAACTACTTATCTTATTCACTACCCTTCACTGTCTTATAACTTTACAGGTCTAATGAACTTTTGACGTACAGCTAATTACCCAATTACATTATACGGTTTTTTGCTGGACTTCTCATTCCCATATATGGATTTGAATGGGGCGTTTTTTTAAATATGAACAATGACCTTAATGCATCTACATGGCTTCACTCCAACTGCTTGTCTTGATTTCATTTATATGTTTTTTATTCATCTATATGTATTGTTGTATATATAAATGCTTTTATTTTATCTGGGTGCCTTTTATTAATTAATTTTTATGTGTACTGTATGTGTTTCTACTGTCTATGTGTATAGCTACTATCTTTACCGCCTGCATTGAACTGTATTTCAATCTATCAATCGGTGTCATCATTGTTTATATGTCCGCCATTGTGGCACCAGTAGCGGATCTATCACACCCAAAGATTTTTTTTGTAAATCCGACAATAAAACTTCTATTTCGGTTCAGGGCAAAGGGTAAGAAGCCAGGATGCAATTTATTTCCTTATTGAGAACGGGCCGAATCGTGAACAGCCTATAGCATTCGATCTTTTTCCCAGTGCTATTATTAAATCCATGACGTATTACTTTCACTATATACCAGGGTCACTATTATTTTGTGCAAAATGATACACACTTTTGAAGACGGATTTTTATTAACAAAAAGCTACAACCACATAATTTAACAATCTACAGTAATAATTCCATTCGAGTAAGATTGCCATATATACATTTATAGTAATATATCTTCAGAAACCAGGAGAGCACCTAAATGCTGGAAGTTGACCTTGACAGACTAGATACAAGACAGGCAGAAGAGTCGGCGATACTAATTCCATTCAAGTTTTTGCTTAGCAGCACAGACTATGTAGACAAAAAAATAGGTCAGTGTCGGCATGCAGCAGTTATCATAATGTTCTTACTTTGTTGATAGGTAGTCAGTTCATGACACATTCTGCAATAGTATGAATGGCGACAGTGGTTGTAGCACGTCATATACTAGAGTATACTATTAACAGAAGCAATCAAACAAACGCTTTGACAATCGTCAATAAACACTAGGCTATGGGTAGCCTCACTGTGGAATGTGGCAAGTGTTCATTTTAGATGAGAAAGGAAAGAAGAGTGAAAAAACAAAAAAAAAACGAAAAAAAAAATTATAGAAATAGGCACATGATTTCAAATGCCGCATCGGCTCAAGGGCTTGGCGCGATTAATTTAAGAGATTTTGACAAGTTCATTTTCTTTCTTCTTCAATTCTTTTCGTCCTCCAACATGGTTAACAATAACAACAACAACAACAGCAACAGCAACAGCAACAGCAACAGCAACAGCAACAGCAACAGCAACAGCAACAGCAACAAAAAAAGGAAGAAGAACGATTATTCAACAGATATATTACGCCGTGAATTCGTGTGCACGCCTTGTGGACTTGAAACGAAGAGAAAGTCGGTCTTGGATAAACACTTGAAATCCCACAAACATATTACAAATATGCAGGTCTGTCAAGTGGTCTCGCCTGTGGACGATTCTGTCATGGTGGACAATGCCGCGGACGACTGTATAATGGGTGATTCTGAAACTGCGATGGGTGGTAACTCTCTGGACAATGGTTTCCGTGCTGGTGAAAATGTCGGTGGTGTTGACGAAGAAGTTCTTGGTGCTGGCAATAATACCGACGACGATGAAGAAGATATACTGGAACCGTTTACTTCTCGATTTAGGCTATTGGATGAATCCGATGATGATAATAACGACGATGGTGGTGATCTAGGTACAGCTGCTAACGAAGATGTCACAACGTTCCAGATTGATTACGAAGGCTCGACATATCCTTTCCCCAACTTGCAAACGATGATACTTCATGCCTTTATACACGGTGATGACGAACCGGTGTCACAACGAACTCTCAAGAAGGTGCTGTATCTAGTGGAATTGATGGTGAAACTGAAAGGTGAAGCAGGAGCCGCGCCATTCGAACTACCGAAATTGGATGCACTTATCAACTTTGGTACCCGGAAGAAAAACAACATTCCTACATTCAAGTCTTCATCTGTCGAAGTGGAAATTCTGAAGCCTCAAAAATCCGTTACCAATATAACACCACCAACAACAACAACAACAACAACAGCAGCAGCAGCAGCAATGACAGCAACAAAGGAAACCTTTTATATCAATCTTCCTTCATCGGTTTTACGTCTTTTGATCGACAATCCCAGAAAGTCACCATACATATCTGCCCTTCCTGATGACACAATTGGTTCTGCTACTTCTCTTCAACAAGGCACAAAATGGCGACAACATCATCTCTTCCAACATCCGGTAATGACAATCGGCGGGGTCGATTATTGGGTTGGTGATTTGATTGTAGTGCGTGATATAGAAAAAACTATTCACTTTTTGTTAGACAGGTATTATTTGCTCAATGGTACTGTTATGGCTCAAGGTTACGAAATACAGGTACACCAACCGAACAATTCCTCTCCTTTTTGTGTCGTGCAAACCCGTGTCTTCGCCACTCAAACATGCAACTTCCTTACAACCGTGTCCAAGCAATTCATCAAGCAGATGCAATGCCTCTCTCAAACGCCCGACGGATCTTTGTTAATGCAGCTCCATGATCGCCATAAAGAACTTATCTTTGGACAGCATTCTATGAAGAAACCTATCTTGGACGACAACGGCAACCAGACTGGGAAATTCTACAAGGTCCAGATTGTCCCTGTAATCTTCTTCACTGATGACACCTCTGGGAATATATCGAAACAGTTCAACCTCTATGACACCTGGTCGATGGTATGCGGTGCTCTTCCATTACACGAACGAAACAAACGAACAAACATCAACTTCATTGCCGGGGTTCGTTGCAATACTGGCCTGTCATCACTGCATATGATACCTACTCTATCTCAAGATCTCGCCGAATTGGAAAAAGGGGTCATTATGCACTCTGCTCTTTACAACGAAGATGTATTGGTGGTGGCTCCTGTGGTTTGTATCACAGCTGATAATCCTAGGCATTCGCAATTGTGTGGTATTTATGGGCTCACATCGTTATTTCCATGCCGCAAATGCTACCAACGGAATTACAAAATCAAGAAGGACACCAAAGGCAAAACCGCGATCAACACGAATAATGTCATTGATAATACACATACGGAAGTGCTTCAGCTCAAGACATCTCGGGGCAATATTGGACTAGAAGATCTTTTCGTTGGATGTCGTACACCAAGGTTAAAACAGCAATACATAGCGGCAAACAATGACCCTGACACTATTTTGGACGGTGGACCTGAAGGTGGGCTAACTTACAAGGATTACAAGTACAAGAATACAGGCGCTGGACCGCTGCTTGATCTGGATTCATTTGATCCCTCAACAGATACACCAGTGGAAGTATTACATACTATCTCTTTAGGTATCGCAAAGTACTTGGTGGAACATTTGGTGAAAGACGTTATCGGTAGCAAGAAAGATTTGCTCAGTAAATTGGAATCAAGACTACAAGACTATCAAGGATCAAGTGGTTTTACAAGAACTTTCCGGGCAAAACTCACTCATTGTGGCTCATTCCTCGGTCGTGACTTCAAGATACTGATGCAATGCCTTCCTTTGGTCATCACTTACGAATTCACTGGTCCTTCTTACGCTGATATTCAAGATATAGGTAAGCTATTTAATGCATTAGGGGTTTTATCTTCTCTTGTTTTTATAAAGGAAATACCTGCCAACCTGGATGAATACGTGGAAACCGTGAAGAAGGCCGTTGCAAATTTGACGAAGGAACTATTTGTTTACGATTGCAAACACCCGCAATATGGATCTCTTTCGACAAAGCCAAAGACTCACCTTCTACAACACTTAACTGACGATATCATTCGATTTGGATGCACCCTACACTATGAAACAGAGAAAGGGGAACAGTATAACAAATTTGTTCGGGAAGCAATTGCACACACAAACCGACAATCGACCTCTCGTGATCTTGCCAGAATTTTTGGAAAACGACTTATGTTGCGACATATCATTGAAGGTGGCTCTTGGACTGACGATGGAATTACAAACGTGACATGTGGAAGTGGTATCAAGAACTTCATTAATGAAAACGAACGCTTCTATGAAATCTTCCTCGACAGCTCCCGTGAACTTGCCGACAACAACGACTCTCCCACTAATATCAGGAACGGCACCTTTGCGGTTTTTTCCCATGAATGTGGTATTAATAAGGACTTATTTATTGGCAAGGTGGTGAAACTCGACAAGTTGAAGGTGATCCGCTATCGAAATGAAGGAAAAGATAATTTAGGTTATTTGGTGGCGACCCCTTCTCGATCCAATTATGACTTGGATATTTTACAAACTGAATGTATCCTGGATATGCATATGGTCAATTCATCCAAGCAAAACATTGTCAATCACAATAAATTTGGTGTCTCCTGGTATTTGGACAATTGCGATCTTCGGTAGGTATTTATAAACGAATAGACTTGATCCTCCACGTTTTTTTTTTTTTAGCCCTATAGTAGTAATATGTTTATACAATCCAATTTAACACAACCATACATTAATATTATGAAATACTTATTAAACATACATACAAACAAACTCTTTACATTATATTTTATCTCTAATAATAAAAATGTCACTTGCGTTAAACTTGGTTTTACCTTTTAAATCCCGCCCTTACAACTTGGTCTTTTTCAGTCGATCCAATAAAAACGATTCATTTAACATACAATCTCCGTTTCAAATCGTATTTACATTTCAAAATCCGTTTTTATTGTTCTGATCCAATCAGATAACTCCATTGACCTCACGGACTTGAATTTTAACCATTTTAGGGTGAAAAGTCTTTGGGTGTGATATAAATTTCAACATTACGGTATTGGCCTGTAGCTACCCATAATCACTGTATCCATCTATATAGACAAAAGTCGATTTGTGATGACAAAAAGGTATCGAGGCCATTTGTATGAATTTCGGGATATGAAAGAGGATTTGTCTGGCTCCTCCTTGTACTTTTTTTTTTCTCTTACAAATGACAGGCAAAGTCATCGCAAGTCTGGATTGACCGACACAAGGGCCTTGGAGCTTGGCCATTGCGGTGACTTATGTTGGAAAAATACTATAGTGTCCATATCGCCACTTTAACAATTAGTATCTGTTGACAATTGGAGCGAGTAGAGCCCTTCCAAATCTTGGTAGGGAATCAAGGAGGAGCGGGATTTTTCAAACTGATTGTACCACCTATTACATATCATATACGAGGTTTTCCTGTACGCAAAAATGACGGTGCCCCACTGGGCGCACCGTCTTTTTCATCGACACCACATCCACTGTCGCTCTTGTTTTGTTTATTGTTGATACAAGGAGTTCCGCCGTGGTTGCCGATCTTTCTAAAAAATTCGCATTGGGGTTTTTTTTTTTTTTTTTGACGAGTGTCGAAGCTTGTTGTATAGGGTCGTATCAGTTCGCAATGTTATTTTCCCGCCACAAATACCAATCAATTTGAGGAACCTAAAGGACAACAAGACAAGTTTCACTGGATTAATCAAGGAGCTGGCCTTATCTATTGATGGAATGTTCTACCATGGTAATATATGCAGAAAAGTTTCTATGTTTGTTAGAAGCCATATTTATTTTAAAATCCCGCCCAATAATCACAATATTTAAATCATTCCCTCGCCTTGAATCTTCGGAGAGCTCTACTGCCTCAATGAACAAGCGATGCTAATGACAAAAGTGACCATGTGCATTCCTTGGCCTATTTCCAGCAAAGTTTACATAATGGCCATTGTACCAAGTCCACTGTATGGAGCAGTATAGCCTCAAGATCGTTTTAATCTGACTTTCCTGAAAAGAGGGATGTAGAATGAGATTTGTGTTTTGAGATTTGTGTTTTGAGAGAGGGTGAGGGTGCGTGCTGGTGAGTGCTTCTTTTTTTCTGGCGATTTAACAGTACTCAATTTCAAGCCTGGCTGGGTTCAAATTACGTGATTTCTGGGGGGAAGGGAAAGGCTCGTCATAGCTTTGAGTTCTTCAGTCAAATTTGGGATTCAAACTTTGTATGACAATTCTGCATGAATTTTTCAATCCGTCAAACCAAGTCTGACAGTCTGGGGTAGTCTAGCAAAGGAGATATTCGCGTTTGAAAAAAAAAAAAAAAAAAAAAAAAAAAAAAAAAAAAAAAAAAACTCAAGCACATTCATCATGATTTGGCTCTGATTATGCAAAGTTCCCCTAACACTCTTCCTAATGTTTAAGGCCCCGAAAGGAAGGTAAGGATGGCTTCAGAATTTTGCTTTGGTAATCTACAATATCTTCCTACGGTTCCCAATGAACTGTGGAGAGAGGATATGCTATAGACACGTTGGGATTTCCCACGTAGACATCTCAAGGATTTGGTTCACTCTCTTACTAATATCAGGGGTACAGGAGGGTACACTCATACGTCAATGTACGAAAAATTGAATTCACACATCTGTTGGAATTTAAATGTTGCATGACTTCGTCAATCCTCTCCCCTTTTATCCGCTACAGCGAGCTGTCTGTAAAAGACCTACGTTCTTTGTCCTCTTTTCTTTTATCCTTTGCTACTCTCTTCCTTTTACAATGACTGATCTTATTTTATCCTTTGAACTATACTTTTTGTTTGGCTCTACCTTGGTTGGTGATATATCTACTTTTTCAAATTCTCTTTAATTGGAGGGGGACACTGTCGGTGTTTGAATCCCCGCACGCATTAAGTACCTCCTCCACAAGACGTGGCACCAACCAAATTGAGGCGCCACAAGCAAAACTTTTTTCTTTCTTTCTTGTTCATTCCAACATGATGAAGAAGAAAAAGACAGTAATCGTCAAATTAGGTGGGGCAGCAATTACTGAGAAGCAACAAGAAAACCAGTTATCACCTAGTCTCGATAACCTCATGACCCAGATCCAACAAGCGTACCTGCATTCAACAAGCTCATTAATCCTCATCCATGGCGCAGGCGGGTTCGGACATCCCCCAGCCCAACAATACCACATCAAACAAGGCTGGCACGATACAGTGGAAAAGCAAAACAAGTTGGTGGGTTTCGCTCTGACACGATGCCAAGTCCTGGATCTTCATCATTGTCTTTTAAAACGACTGGTCAAGTTGGCTCTCCCTGTGGTCAGCGTGTCGCCGTTTGAACACCCCAAGGACTTAGTGAAACGGGTGGACACATTGCTCAGCCTGGGATTTGTGCCATTGTTGTTTGGTGATGCGGTGCTTGATGATGCTCAAGGATGTACCATCTTATCAGGTGATCAAATCATGCTTGATCTGGCACGGTCTTTGGTAAATGTGGAACGGTGCGTGTATGTGACTGATGTACCTGGGGTGTTTACTGCCAATCCTAAAAACGACCCTGATGCTGCACTGATTTCGCATATGATTGTAGGTGACAAGGAACAGGTCGTGGATGCAAAGATGGAACATGGGGTGGTGGATGTGACAGGTGGAATGCAGGGTAAGATGGCATGCGCTCGACAGATCATTCAATCTACCTCGGTTTCCCATGTTATCATTTGCCAATCTGGATCATCTGCCCTGGATTATGTCCTCAAGTATTCTGATTTCCCCCATTTACCTTGTACCATTTTTACTTCTACAACCACAAAACAACATTATCATCCTTCATTTAATCCCTCCTTCCTTGTATTACACTCCCTAGCATTTACCATTTACTATTATATTACCCATATTAAATAAATAAACTGTTGTATGATCATAATAATAATAATAATAATAAAGTCTTTATTGTGTTAAAATGTGTTGTATACTATTGTAAATGAGAGATCAAGAAGCCGGTGATTCTTGACCAAGCCAAATCCCGGATGGTTTGTTCGTCAGCTTTAGGATCGATTTCCTTGCTGACAAAGCCCAATTCCTTGCGTTTTTCCACTGACCATGTATCTTCATTCAAAAATGCATGTCCTTGTTCTGGGTACCGGTAGATCGTCGCTTCTTTCAAATGGCGCAACTTGTTTTCCAATGCATCCGCTAATCAAACCAAATCATTAGTATCCTTTCCTTCTTTTTTTTTTTTTTTAAGAGAGAGAGAGATGTTGTAGACTTACCAGCAGCAGGATCACTGAATCCAGCCATGGTATCCTATGAGAGAAGGTTTTTAAAATAGGAGTGTGATGAGTCTTTTTTTTTATGTTCCTCTCCCACCCCGCCCTTTTTCCTATTACCTTGCCACCAAAATGACCTTGGACAGCAGTAGCATTAGTGAGCTTGGTCACATCAAAATCATCAGGAGGACTACCATAACATGCCACGGCAGCCTGAATGGGAGATTCGTTTTGTGCAGCTTGGGATGCCAGAGCCAAAGATAAAGCGCCACCCATACAGAATCCAATGGCACCAATCTTACTATATATGATTAGAAACAGAGAGAGAGAGAGAGTCAATGGATTTGCTGTTAATATAGGAGAGAACTTACGTGTAGCCTTGGGTTCGAAGTTCTCTAGTCAGTTGTTCCAATTCTTGAATGGCCACCTTCCAATCCAAGTGACCCATTAAATGACTGGCTTCCTATATAATTAAGCCAAAGGTATGAGCTGTGTGTATATCAAGATGTGTATCTTTACCTCAGCTGTTAATCCAACCTTGCCTTTGTAGAGATCAGGCACAACGGTGTGTAAACCTGTGGCGTTGGAGATGTGTTGCGCATGAGACTTGATAGTTTCGTTAATACCCCACCTACAATTACATATATTAGTCCTCCTTTTTCTTTTTGTTTCAAGTTGACCTTTGTTTTACCATTCTTGTAAAATCTATCAAGGCATATAATAAAATAAAAAGTGAGTGGAAAGAGTGGTCGATTACTGCAACTTACAATGACAGCAGCACCGTCAATTTTCTTGACGGAAGACTGAGGATCGTATGAGAGTACAGTAAAAGGAAGACCCATGGTATGTAGTTGGTAAAAAAATATAAAAAATAAAAAAAGAAAGATGTGAAAAAATGAGAGGGCGAGGGCAATAAAAGAAAGATGTTGGGTTTAATCCCCGCTCATCTAAAATTTGACTCCCTTGTCATCGGTATTTTGTTAACCCTTGAATCCCACTAAGCATGAATTTGAAAAAACTCCGGTCGGGCTATTAATTTCTCACGGCCAAACCCCCAAAATCATACGCGCAATCGCTTTTTCTTTCTTCTTTTTCCTTTCATCTTTTTTTTTTTTTTTTTTTTTGAACTCTACACATCATGACACTTCATCCTACTGTTTTATGGGCCCAACGAGCCGAATACGTTTATTTGACTGTAGAACTCACTGATATCACCGTAAGTCCTTTGCTTAATTAAACTCGTTTCATCTTACACACTTTTTTTGGGGGTAGGATCCTGTTATTGAATTGACCGCCGACAAATTCCATTTTAAAGGCAAAGGTGAAAAAGAACAAAAAGAATATGAATGTGAAATAGAATTCCTTAAATCTGTGGATCCTCAGGTAAAGACACTTTGACACAAGACAAAATAGCACACTTTATATTTTTCTCACCTATTCTTTTTATGTACAGAAATCACACAGAGTGCTGACACCACGGGGATTGACCATGATCATTATCAAGACGGACCAAGGTTACTGGGATAAGTTACAGAAAGGACCTCGACCTAATTATCTCAAGGTGGACTTTAATCGATGGCGCGATGAGGATGAAGACGAGGATGAAAAGGATGCTCCTGGTGGTGGTATGCCTGATATGGCCAGTCTAGCTAGTATGATGGGTGGTGGCGGCGGTGGTATGCCTGACTTGAGTAGTATGATGGGTGGTGGTGCTGGTGGTGGTATGCCTGATCTCTCTAGTATGATGGGTGGTGATATGCCTGATCTCTCTAATATGATGGCCTCTAATGATTCCAAAAAGGTAAGAACAACGGGAAAAAAAGGTTATGTGACTCAACTCTTTTGTTTTTTGTTAGGGCGATAATGATGAAGAAGAAGCCAAGGTTACTGGTTAGTAAATTACTCCTCAAGTTAAAAGAAGTGATACTTATCTGTTTTATTATACGTAGAAGTAGAATAAATATAAAACTAGGTTTAATTGTCAACCTCAGCTTTTAAATAAACTACATATTTATTTGCCCTGTCTCCTTTGGTTCGCACGGCAATTGGATGCCGGTATTTAAACCGTGCACCTGTTATTTTATCTTCTCACTTTTTTTTAGAAATGCTCTCTCTCTCTCTCTCTCTCTCTCTCTCTCTCTCTCTCTCTCTCTTCTCAATACGATACGATAAATAATGTTGCAGATGGTTGTTTTACAATCAGATCCTTCACTAAAACCTAACAACCTATCAACCGACTTTACACAGCAACAACAGCAACATGCAGAAGATGGAGAAGATGAAGACGACTCCCGACCTAGTGAAAACCCGGCATCTTCCCATAGTTTAAGTAGCCGTCTGGTTGCGATTGGTTTAATGATTATTGCCGGTTGTTGTGTAGCCTTACAAGCTGGAATCAATGCCACTTTGAATGCTTATGGTGGTCAAGCTTTTGCTTCACTCATTTCCTTCCTGGTTGGTCTTGGTTCCTGTCTTTGCTTCTTTGCCCTCGATCTCTCTATCCTTCATACCCCACCTCCACAACGACTCTCAGGTAAAACTCCCCTTTTAAATGAATGGATAAAGACTCACTTTGTTTTGTCTCATGTAGCAGCACCTTGGTATGCGTGGGCCGGTGGGATCTTGGGTGCTTACTATGTGACGATTAATGTCTTGACAGTACCCAAATTAGGTGCGGCCACTGTGCTCAGGTAACTCCCTCACACACACACACAAAGGATAAATGACTAATCTTGGGTTTTATGGGGTAGTATCTTTGTGTGCTCTCAAGTCATTACAGCTTGTGTGATGGATCATTTTGGTTTGGTGGGTGTACCTAAACGGCGATATACGATTTGGCGGATCCTTGCTTCATTGGGTTTGATCGGCTGTGTGGCGGTGATCACTATCTTTTAGACTGCTTATTACTACCACTACTATTACTATTACTATTTACTACTAATGCTATTACACCATTCACCACCACTTGCCATTAGATTAGATTAATTTACTTTATTCATATAACCAATTATTATAATAAACTAGGGGGGATCAAGATGTAATAATTTAGATGTAATCGAGGAGACAGTGATAGATTCTCGGCGTAACAATTTGGAATAATCTACAATCAAAAGGATGTTAGACCAATCGCTTTTTTTTTTTTGTATTGTTTTTCTAACTTACGTAGTCCACAGGCATTACAAAGGGTTCGTGCTCCACCAGGTCCTCTTCTCCATTCAGGTGTTACAGAAGTATGGCAATAGTGACATTGTTGGCCCACCATACTTCGTTTCTATCAAATCAAAAAGTGAGTTTATCATATCCCCTTTCCATATAAAACTTACACTACGCCGCTTGTATTTGGGTTTTCGATGCATAGAAACCAAGGTATCAAGAATATCTTTGGCAGTCAGAGATACCATGTCAAGCATCGCCTCTTTTTCTGATCCCCATGATTTATACAGTGACAAATCATGGCATAGCGTACTACATTTGACTATTAGCTATGAAGGAAGAGAGAAGGGTAAGATATCAACAACAAACAGGGAGGCTATACCTTTTTCAGATCCAAGTCTTCTTCTTCTTTAACTGGTATTGATAAAGGGGATAGACTGACTCGTGGAAATACATTGTTATTGTCTGGACTCCTATCAAAAGAGAGAAGAAGAAAACGTCAGTGGTGGAGAGAGAGAGAGAGAGAGAGACTAAACTTTACCTCTCAGGTACCAATGAAGCGGGCTGGCTCGGTTCACATAGCTCATAGATATTCATAAGAAGTTATGTACAAAAAGAAAGTAGAAGAAGATAATAGAAAGAAAAAGAAAAAGAGAAAGAGAAAAAAAGAGACGGGAAAAAAAGGATGAAAAAGGAAAAGGCAGGGAACCCCTGATATCATAATCTTCCATCCTGATTTGATTTTTTGTTCTAGAACTAGACAGAGGGATGATTTCATTTCTTCTCTAGCAGCAACAAACAAAAAAAAGTTCTTTTGTTCTATGTGCCTTGTTTTTGTAGCATACAATAACACACTCACACACAACCTCCTTAGCGGGGCAAGAAAAAAAAAGCGGCGTTTAAATATTCACACACCGCTTTAATGCAAAAAGGTGCCAACTGAAGGACTATAGTTTTTTGTTTTTATTTAATGCGTATGTGTATGTATATACAAAAGGGGGGATGTTTCATTAGATAAGTGTGCATGTAGGGGAGGGGGGCATAGAAAGGTATATATTACAATAGATGGAGGGGATTAAAATGGATCATTCTTGTGATCGTTTGCGTTTCCATTCTAGGCAAGGCGGAGGCTGTGGTTGGATAGGATCCTCTTCATCATAATCACCCACGACGATCTGAAAACGACCTTTTTGGAAAACCGAGGAACAAGGTCGATCGACAGATCCCAAAGTAGATTTACGACGTAAACTACTACTACTGCTACTGCTACTACAGCAATCGGTGGTTAATAAAGAAGGTGGATGCTGTTTCCAAAAGTCATGATCCCAAATCTTGGGCTTTTTATGAGAAGCAGTGGTACGACTGGATCGAATGGTATTTAATAATGAGGATGGTTGATCTAAAGGTAAAGACACATAAGCTGCCTCTTCATCATCATCTTCTTCTTCTTTAAGATCAATCCCCGTCAATTGAGCAAATTCTTTGGCTGTCAAATTTTCACATTCAATGTTATGTTGTTGTCGATGGATATACTTTTCATGGGCGGCGGCAAGGGTAGTGGCACGTCGTTTTCTGGGCCAGCGTGAAAGAATGCGTTTAAACCAGGTAGAGTCTGGAGGAAGGCTGGATATCATCGCACAGTTTTTATAGTGTTGGGTGAGGCATATACAAGAGAGAAAAAAAAAAGAGAGAGTACAAAAAAGATAGTATAATAAAAGGGAAGAGTAGGGAGGATAAGGGAAGAAAAGAAGATGAGAGAAAGAGGGGAAAATGGGTTAATAAAAAAAAATTTTACTCTCCCAAAGGCAAAATGGCCTCAGGCGGGGCTTGGAACCCGACCATGTGCCTACTGTGGTTCCACAGCCCTTTCAGATGATGACATTTTCATAATCTCAGATGGCAAAGTATTCAACCTCCGGTGACTTTATTTCAGGGCCAGGTTGAAAACTTTTGTTTTTCTACTCACACCATAGTGCGAAAATATGGATATATGGTTCTTCTTTTCTTTTCGAATACATTGTTGGATAATGGTGGGTTTTATCCCGGGGATAGGACAGGGGCAGAGTCATCTTGGGCGGGGGCATATGATCTATTTTGTATTTTATTTATATATATATATATATATATATATATATTAACCCAACATTCGGGATTTGAAATAAACCATCTTTTTTTACTTTTCTTTTTCATTTTTGTCCTTCCACAAGTAACATGAATGTCGGCATTTGTAAACACACTTTCATGCCAAGAGTGATGCCTTGAATAAATTAGACTACTCATTTATATGAATGGGTTCCTTGGCTCGCAGGGTGTGACAAAAAGAGAAAGACGTCTTACATAAGAATGACGATTCGTATGATCAAAAGTAGTGTGATATATCAGTGGAACAAGAAATGTCAGGGGTAATTATTCAAATGCCGATCCGACTTTTTTCTTCTGCATGATTTTTGGTTCTCCGTGACACTGAAAAAGCAATAGTGCTCTACAGAGGATGCATAACAAGGTTTGGCATTGATGAGAACCTCTTTGCCATGGCGGACTTTCCAACAAGTTGTTCTCCTTGCATGGAACTATCCTTTTTACAGAAAGTTCCCTCTATTTTTGCAACAAGTTTGATGTTCATCGAGTTATTGTTCTGAAAAAGAGAAAGTGCCACTATGGTACACTTTGTTTTTAAATCCCGCCCGCCTTTGGTTCTTTAGTCAGATCTGTAAAGAGCGCTTCTCGCACAATTGTTAACAGATGCTAATGATTAAAGTGGCGATATGCATACTATGGCATATTTCCAACACACTTTACCGCAAAAGCCAAGCACTTGGATCCTTGTGTCAGTCTGTCCAGGCTTTGAGATGACTTTTATCTTTCATTTGCAATTATGTTTTTTACACTTCGTTTTTAAATCCCGCCCCCTTGGACCTATTCTCTTGTCAGATTTGAGAAGAGTGCTACTCGCTCAATTATTAACGGATGCTAATGATTAAAGTGGTGATGTGGACACTATGGTATATTTCTAACATACTTTACCGCAAAAGTCAAGCCCCAAGACCCTTGTGTCAGTCTTTCCAGGCTTGCGATGACTTTTACCTATTAATTGCAAGAAAAAAGTAGGAAGAACCCAACATTCGGGATTTGAAATAAACCCTCTTTTCCTTTTCCCCCCCCCCATCAATTTTTTTTCTGTCTCTCTTTTTTTTAATTCTTCCTCACTTCTTATCATGGCGATTTCTTCTATTTACCAAAGTATAAAACACAACATAAGCAAAGCAACAACAACAACATCAACAAAATGCTACTTGACATTACTAATCTTCACTCTCATTCCTTTTTTCCTCCATGAATGCACTTCCCAAGTTGGAATTCCTTTTTGTGATATGTAATAAACTTTGCTGTCAAGACGATCTCCTTTTTTGCAAACATAACCAGCAATACTTTGAAGATTCTCTTCAAGCCGACATGAAAGGTGTGGTTGCTTCGTATAAAGGATAGGAAAATGAAGACGTATTTAACGACGTTTTTATATACCATACTAGATTGATCTGGTGAACAGTTTGTTTGAAGACGGATGATGCTTGTCAAGACTAGTTGGATGGATCCTATGGATGCAATATGGTAACTAAAATCAATGGATACTGGTCAAATGGGTTTACAATGCAGGGTAGGTGGCACATCTAATGAAAAATAGAGGTGGAGACCGTAGACTTTATTCCTTTGGATCACTCTGGTTTAGTTTAGTTGTTTTTTTTAGTGCGTAGTAGAATAGCTTTTTTTAAAAAATCAAATAAACAATGTCCTATATGGCGACTTTGTATCATTACTTGATTTGATGGGATGATGATTGTAAAAAAAAAAAAAAAAAAAAAAAAAAAAAAAAAAAAAAAAAAAAAAAAAAAAAAAAAAAAAAAAAAAAAAAAAAAAAAAAAAAAAAAAAAAAAACCTTTATAGAATCCTACAGCAACTTTTAGAGGGTGGATTAAACGGATCTTCTTCGACCTTGCCCCAAATGGAAGGCAAAAAAGAGTCCTTGGTAGAATTACAATATCTAATCATACTATCAGATGCTTCACTCACAGGAATAGTCGGGCGATCCAATTGCTCCGCCAATTTCTTGTTATATTCCATAATATGGTTTAATTTGGATTCACTGATTTGAAGTCTTTTGTAATTAGGCATAAGTCTCCGAAAAGAAAAAAAGAAACCATTATTTATTTTTGGGGGGTTTTAAAAAGAGGACGACAAGAATCACACTTGTCATTAGGATGGTTGTTATCAAGATGTTCCATTTGATTTGATGACAGACGGGGAACCAACTTGATGAGTAAATAGACCAACGTTTGTACCATGGTTTAGCCATGATCGTCGACCATGTGTCTTCTTCATCGTAAAGAGATTTTGGCTCTAAACTGTCATACCTTGGTGGATGGATATAGGCTGGCGGTAGTTCGTTTAAAGTCATCCTGGGTTTTAATCAACGGAAGGAAATGGCAAGGTAAAGAGTTATATAACAGTTACTGTTTGTTAGGGAGGATTGATAATGCACACGATTTCATTGGGCAGCGTTGTTTAAAAACATTGTTTATTCCGCAAGAGAAAATGATGCCATAAAGACTATCCACGCCATGATCAGAAAGTATCCCATTGATCATCATCCCCATGCCTGACCCCCACAATTAGACAATAACAAAAAAAAAAGACGAGACTATATATGATATTTATTTGTTTATTACTTTTTATGCTATACTATATAAACTAATAATACTAAATCAAGGCTGTTTGGCTAGTTGAGCTTCTAAAGCTTCGATTTTCTTTTTGAGAGGATCCGTTTGTTCAGCGATCAGTTGATGCATATAATCCCGAAGATCATCCGATGGAAGGAGTTTCTTTTTTCGTGTTTCTTCGGTCACAAGTTGGCTGATGGTAGCAAGTAAAGCAGTGGAAATACTTTTAGGCTGTTGTTGTTGTTGTTGTTGTTGTTGTTGTTGTTGATCAGAAGAGCTGTTATTTGCATTGATTGTGTTAATCTTGTAGATTTTCGCAGCAGCTAAAGGATCCACCAAGTAAGCTATAAACATTTCATGATTACTATAAAGTCAGTTAGTCACCATCATCCCTTTACATATATATATATATATATATCTAGATTTCACTTACTGTAAACAAGATTCCAAGTCCTGTAAGGTTTGATCCAATTTTGTTGGGAAATCCGGATTCAATACGGTTGATCTAAATTGATGTATATATTCAATCATGCTTGATATTTTAAAGTCCAGTTTACGTATTTGATCAGCCAAACCATCACCATTCATCATTTCCTGATGTGATCGTTTTTCCCCTGCCACTTTAGTCATTTCCTGATATTGTGATTCCATTGCCGTGATTTTCGATGATAGTTTTTCCAGTCTTTCAAAAGTAGATTTCCCTAATAGGTACACATCAGCTTGAGAAGAGGAGGAGGATTCCGCGAATTTTTGTTTCGAAGACAGTTCATTTAGCGTAGCTTCCAATTCCCGTAATCGTACACCATTTTGTTGAATAGTTGTTATCACATCAGGCGATTCCAAGGACAAGTTTTTGTTTTTTGCTGTTGATTCTTGTTGATACTTGTCCACCATGATACGTAATGCCGCCATATCATCCTTGAGTGCCATCATCAGCTTGATATTCCTTGATAAATCGTTAGCAAAGTTATCCATTCGTTTCAACATATTCGCCCTATCTTCTTTTGTTGTTTCCGAGATAATGCGAGAGATCCGACCGGTGGAGATAGATTGACCTTGCACCCGTTCAGACATTCCATCTATAAGACCCAGAGCATGTTGATGATCATCCTGAGTCTTCTTTTCCAGTGCGGACAATTTGGTCGATAATGTGTCCACCTCGGTTTGATTGAGAGTCACCTTGCTATCTGTACGATTCAGTTGCGTTTGAATGTTTTGCTGTAATCCATCGATTTTGGCTTTTAGATCTTGTTGTGCTGATTGTGCTGAGGACCTCAGTGTATCGAGTTTCTTGTCTTGGGCGTCCGTGGTTTCTTTGACTTGGTCGCTGATCCGTATACTTTCTTGTCGAATCCTTTCCAAGGTGTCCAAGCTGAGGATCTGGCTGAATTTTTCCATTCCGCTTTCGAGATTTTGTCGTACGTGTTCAATGTCTACAGTATACAATGCTTGGTATTTCGTCGCCAAAGCCGTAATGCCTTGCACCACACCCGACATTACAGACTCCAATCTATATGACATAAAAAGTTATTAGTATGTATATATTATGTGTATAGTTTAACTTACTGTCGGTTTTTATCATCCAAGATTCTCTTTTCGTCTTCAAGTTTCTGGACTAAAAAAAAAAAAAAGGCACAAGTGAGTAAAGAGTTTTATAAATCAAGTTGTTTGAACTTACGCAAACGAGGATTCGTATGTGCTACACTAATGGTGTCAATCTTCAGTTGTTGACTTTCCACATCAAAAGCCAAGTGAGCATGTCGACCTACAGACCTAAAATGAGTTGAAAAGAAATACAAGTTAGTTGATCGAGTTGTGTCTATTCCTATATAAAATGACTCTTACTTTACGACGTCCTTGATGGTGGTTTCGATTTCAGTACCAAGAGATTCCTTGTTATTCGAATTGGCAACGACGAGTTCCAAATTGCTTGAATCTTTAGAGGGTCGATCAGTGTTGTTGGACATGGATAGGTTAGGTAAAAGAAAAAGAAGGGAATTAAATTTTGTTATTGGGGAGTCACCATCACCTTCCAAAATATTCAAATTCCGACTGTCTTTTTTTTCGTTGTGCCTTCACTTTAAGATAAAAATCATCCTAGCATATCAATAAAACTGTACTTTGTGTTAAAATGGACAAGAACATCTTTTTTTTTCTCTTGTTTTTTTCTGATTAATACTCTAGCTCTTGTAGCTCAAGATAGCAGGTATCTATCTAGGATAGTGTCTTGGCTGCAACGTAGCATTTGCCTTTGTGACATGCAATGCTGATATTTTCGACGGGGGAGGATAAAGTTAGTGGGCTCGATTGCCGTCAAACTGAAATTAGCCAAAAAAAAAAAAAATCCCTCTTTCAAAATAACCTCTCAAAAATGGTATATTATCAATTACGTTAAATAGTTACCTTTGTCATATTGAAAAACATAGACTAGATCGAAGAAGCACTATTGTTGTTTTTGCTACATCAAACCTCCCTTCTTCTTTTGTTTTATATATTTCTTATCTAAACTACAATACAATAAAAAGTCTTTAATTTTTTGATATCTTAAATAGTCATAAATAAAGTGGCACAAGCCTAACTTCTTGCCCATCATATCCCCCCCCCCGAGTTAGCCTGATTTCTACGCCTAAACTTAATCCTCCTGAGCAAAGTCGGGATTTAAATTTCAAAATCCGATTCTGCATGAAAATCCCCATTTGGCACAGTTTCTTTCATGGTTAGAGCTTGTCTACACGACGAGCAATTCACGTTTGAAAAAAAAAAATCCAAAGTCTTTTCACTGTAATATAGTCTCCTACCAAGGACCGTTTGAAATGATGTTTCCTCCCCCCTCATCATTCATCTGAAGCTTACTACCCACAACTTTAATATGGATAGACTGTTCACTTGAATTGTAAAACACAGTTTTTTTTTTTTTCAACATGACTTGAAAGTAAACCTTGTGGGCGGGATATTAAAGATAGCGGCATGAATCGGGGTTCGAACAAAAAAGTAGTTCTAATCCTGATCGACATCGATCGTCCAAACTAGGTGGACCTAATTACTTATACTTTATTATACAAAAAAGGTGGGTATTACTATTAGATTACATGAGAAAAGAAGAGGAAGAGGAAGAAGAGGAACCAGCCAGTAGCAGGAAGGAGTCGTTCAGCCCTAGATGATTGTACTGTCGTCATCCGGAGTTTACTCGGCTCACTTCCAGGCCGATTACATTTAAAGTAATTTTGACAGAGATCACGACAATTTTGATCGGCACATCCAGACTCACATGTCTTTTCCTTGCCACTACACTCGGCGACGGTCACGGGCCATTGGAATGGTAGACTCTTGGGTAACTTTTGCTATCATAAAGTGTTACTAACAGGACTTGTACTCTGTTTTTCTGTTTTTTTACCTGACAATTACATCCCCATTGCATGGTTTTGGAATCACAAAAGCTGATAAAGATAAAGGATTAGACAAGAAGAAGAGAATGATTTGTACTTACTTTATACTAGTATCACCACAATCATTCTAAGAGATCAAAAGTTACTATTGGCTGATTTCTTTTTCTGGACAACTTACTTTACAGAATTGGATTTGTTCATCACATACTGCTCCTCGCTGAGTTTCGTTCAAATCCAGAATTGACCACGTGCCCAATTGTAAGCCAACTATAGAAACATCTTTAGTCTTCCCCCTTTTTTTGGGATGCTACTTACTTTTTGGACTATTTGATACATCAGTAAAAGAGGAAGTCTCCATATTATCAGATTGAGCATGAACCATAGTCAACCAAAAAAAGATCCACACTAACATCATATCGGAAAAAGAGAGGAACAAGGCACAAAAGAGAAGAAGGTAATAATAATAAAAAAGGACCAGTATATATACTTTTCGAGCTCGTGTTCAGGGCGGAAGATATGATTAATAAATTATCTCCTTTCCCATGGGTCAAATAACTCGAAAAGGTAGATAGTTGACATTATAACTGAGGAGATGAACTCTCCCCATTACCCACATACACAATTTCAAGTACCGCTTCTTGTGTCACCTTAAATTGGCATGAATGGACAACAATCCTGTATTGTTTGTTAAAGGAGGGAGAGAGAATGCAAGTGTCAAACTGTACAACCTCCTTTACACATAAGTTAAAAAAATAAAAAAAAGTTCCCACCACTAAAATATGAGTAACCCATTGTAAAAAAAAAGTTCCCACACGCATGACGTGGTCATCACAAACATTAAAGACAAGTTTTTTTATTTATAAAAAGCAAATGTTAATATACTTTTGTATTTAAATCCTTGCGGCTATTATAAAACGAAGGATTGACATTGAGCAACTAGAAAGAAAGAAAATAGTGAGTGAGTTGGATAGGAGATTTTATCGTGTATGTATTAATGCCTTTTTACCTTGATGTTTTCATGTTGTTGAACTCTTTGCCAAGGGAATGGGTTGTTCTTGCGATCGATTTGGATTTCAGGATGGGTACGCAACAAGTAGACTACAAAACAACATAATAAAAGTGAGTTTTATCAAGAAGAATCAAATAGTGGTCTAATTAATTACGAGGGTATCTATAATAAAGGGAGTGTGAGTAAAAATAAAATAAATAAAAAAGAAGAGAGACAAGAAGGGGGACTTACGATACAGCCGCCACACAGCCGCCGCCACAAAAGACAAAAAGAGGTACTAGGGCAGGATTGGCACGGGCAAAGGTAGCAAAGGCAGACATGGTAAAATAGGATAAAAAGATATAAAGAAGAAAGAAGAAAAAGACAAAAAGTGGAGGGAACCCCTTTTTATAAATAATGCATTGTGGGAACTCAGGTGATTGGGCGGCTACCCATAATACTTTAATCACCGCTTGTGTATTTTTTTATTTTTGTAGATTCAATTGGCGAGTCTTATTCTTTTTTATTGCTCACAAGGAATGACCCAACTTAACCTTGGTCATGTCGTCTCCTTTCTTTTTACAGTGTTATTGTCTGGACTAATGATAACATCCTTTTTTGCCTTGCATCATGATCAA